>JAPEBW010000143.1:0-81255 GCA_027405785.1 Ophiocordyceps robertsii
TATTACGATATAGTAAGCGCTAAGGAATATAAAGGGCGTTTAAAGCTTCTTTAAGTTTATAAATTACTATTATACGTTTATCTTACTTTACGCTAAGGCCTTATAATGCTTAAATAGCCTTTATAAAAAGAATATAACCTTCTTATAAACTAATAAGCACTAAGCCGCTTTTAAATATATTTAAAAAGTATTTAATAATATACTAATATTATAGCTATATAACCTTAAGAGAAAAATATACTTAAAGGCAAACTACTTTAACTATATAATAAGCGGTATATTAATATAAGTAAGATTTAATAAGATATAATACTTAATAGGTTTTTTCTTAAAACGACTTAATATAGTAAAGTATAATTACTTAATATATAATAAGAAGTTACTCGCAATAATAAAATATTTAGACTTTTTAAGGGTAAAGTTATATAATATATTAGCGTTTATAATACTAATAAATTATAAGAATTTAAAGTACTTTATAATAAAAAAGAATTTAAATAAGAGGTAAAGTTAATAAGTAATAAAGCTCGCTTTATATAACTTTATATTAAAATGCCGCTTAAGGAGGTTAGCGGTAGTACGTAACGCTTTATCGCGCCGAGATAAAGATAAGCTAAAAGGGGCATTTAATAAAAAGGAGATAAGATATATAGTTTAAATAATCTTAAATAGCACGCGGCTAATAAGACCTTAAGTTCCCTTTAGCTATAAGTATATAAACCTCCCGCGATAATTAATATAAAAAGAGTATATTATCGCGATAATATAAATAAAGGAGGAAAATATAAGGTTTATCGCTTATATAAGTTAGGCGGATAACTTTATACTTTAAGATAAAGATAAGGCGAATAAAAGTAAAGTTTAGCTAAAACTTAACCTAAACTTAAGCTAAGACGTACTTAAGAAATAAGTATAACCGGCCTACGTATTTAATAAATAAAAGATATAAAAGCGATAAATAGTAATATTATAAAATAATAAAGAGTATTAAGTAATATTTTAAGTAATACGAAATAGCGATTAATTACTTACCTTAAAATAGTTATTAAAGGTTTAAGTAAGTAAGTATATAATTAATATAAAAAGGCGCTTTTACTTTAAAAACTGCTTTTAGGTGCTAAGTAAGGCTTAATACTTTAAGGAGGGGGAGGACGAAAAGCTAAATAAGCTTTAAGTATTAATCGCTTAGTAAATATATAACTTAATAGCGGTAAGATACTTAAAGCATAAAATAATACTTATAATATTAGCTTAAGAGTTTTTTTAGCTAAGCTAGTTATTAATAGTATGCTAGCTTATAATAAACTATAAGCTATATAGTAAAAGGTATATTTAAAAGTAACTTTAAAAAGGGCTTTTTTAGCTATTCCCGCCTTTTATATAGCCGTTTATATACTTAATAATAGACTTTATAGTTAAGCTACTATTAATAAAGACTAAAAGCTTAAAAAACTTATAAATAATAATAAATAAGCTAATAAAGGCAATAATACTAAAAGCTATATTAATAATAAAAGTAGTAATATACGCTATTAAGTTTTAATAATCTTACTTCCGCTTTTAGAAAATACTAAAGTTTATTATTTTAATTAAGGGATAAACGAAATAAAGTAATTTTAGCGGGAGTTTTACCGCTAAACCGGGGTTTAAAAAAAACTAAGTTTAGCTTACTACGTATAAACTAATAAGGCAATAAAGCGCGTAAACTTAGAAGTATAGGCCTACCTTCGCGTATATATTTACTATAAGTAAGACGATTAAGGGGTATAGCTACTTTATACTTAAGCGGCGCTTAATAATTAAGTAATATTAATAATAAGTATAAGCTACTTTTTCGCTATATATAAATATAATATTAAACCGATTTAAATTATATAAAAAGAGGAACTGCTTACGCTAAACGTAAAAAGTATATAAGACTTTATATAAAGGATAAAGGAGGTCGCTAACTTCTTTTAAATAGCGATCGCCGCGTTATAAGTAAGATAAGAAAAGATAGTAAACCGGTTATATATACCGGTAAAAAGACTTTAAGGAAGTAATAAAGTATAATTAAATATAAAGAAGTATACTATAAATAAGCCTTATTAAAAGCTTAATTAATTATATTAAAAGTATATTATAATAAAAGTAATTAGCTTATATAGAGTAGAACTTAATATACTAAAGAGGGTATATAAAAGACTATATATAAAATTCCCCCGCCGCGCGGCGAATAACCCTTTACTTAGCTAAGTAATTAATAACTATTAACTACCGCTAATAATTAAAGAAGATAATAAACTAAAATATATTATAAAGAAGATTTAATAAGCTTAGTAAAGATAGATTAAAAAAAGGAGGTAGCGCTAAGTCTTTATAAAGTAGTATAAGTACGCTAACTTAACTTAGTAACTTATTAGTAACTTTTAAGAGATAATTGCTTTAAAAGAGTTTAAATAATAATATAGTAATATAATAAAGAATAATAAAGGTAAGGTAAAGGAATAATAATAAGCTAAGCTAAGGAGTAAGAGAAAGGATAAGGGAAATAGTAAAGAAAAAGAAAAAAAACGAGAAAGATAAAAAGGAGTTTTAAGCTATACTTAGTAGATATTAAAAAATTTAAAACGATAAGTATAATAAGAATATACTATAAACGTATATTAAGTATAAATAATAATAAGATAGATATAAGATATAATAAGATATAATAAGATATAAAGTAAATATTAATAAGATATATAAAGAACTATAACTTAATTTAAGTAAACTACTTACTATTAGCTAATATTAATAAATTAGCTTTAAATATTAAGGTATATTTAAGCTTAGCGCGCTATAATAATAGTATATACTAACTCCGTATATTATAATAGTTATTAATAATATCTTACCGCTTAATATCTATTAAGGATTAAAGAATATATATATAAGTTAAAGTAATAGTCTTTAAATATCTTTTAAGATATATAGTCTTAAAGCGCCTTTATAGCGGCGATTATATTATTAATATATTAATATTATATTAGCATTATATTATATAAGGTTTAAGGATAAGGATATATAAGTAAGTAGTATAAGCTAGTATAGGTATAAGTAAAATAATTATAAGTATAAAATAAGGATTAATTTTAATAAGCCTTATATTAATTATTTATATTAAGAGATACTATATATTTAATATATATAAAGTAAGGGGGGCGCTATATAGTAATACTAAGTATTACGTTCTGCTTATTAAGCGATAGCGGTAAGCGCGAGGACTAATATAAAGGCGGTGGCGTATAGTCGCTAAGTATATAAAGGGGTATAGTATAAGAAGACGCTTATAAGCTAGTAAGAGATAAGATATAGGGGACTAAAGTAAATATATTAAGGCGCGGTATAGCGGAGCTATTATAAAAGTAAGCGCGTATATAAAGAGATTAATAATTAAAGAAGAAAAGAGAAGGAAAAAAAAAAGGAGAGAGAAAGGGTATTTATACTTAAAGACGGCGGGCGGCGGGAAGGTAAGATATGCTTTAAGCACTAATAAAAGCGGTAAGCGGAGGGGGTATATTATACCGCTTTAGCACTACTTAAAGCAATATAGCGGCGTAAATAAGCGAGTATATAATATATTTAACGCTATAGTATAATGTTATTTAGAGAGATATATTAACGTTAAATTATAAGTATAATAAGGACGATTATACTAATTAATATTTAGCGTAAAGCGGTAAGTAAGGCGGCAATATTATATACCTTAGTATATAATAGCTTAAAAAGAGGATAGTATTATAAGCTATATTATAATAATAGTTATAGTTATATTATAGCGAATAACTTAAGGTTAGGCTAATATATAGCTAAAGTTATATAAGACTTTACTTAAACTTAGCCTAACTTTAACTTAAACTTAACTTAAGTATAGGTTACTTAAGCGACCTTTATAAAGTAAGAAGCTATATAGCTTAAGTAGAGATTTCCCTTTTTTCCCTTAGCTTTTAATAAACAATTATTTAGTTATATACTACTAAACTAAGTATATATAGGCCTTTAATAAATACTTATAATTATATTATATATAGCTATTTTACTACTTATTTTTTAAGTTATATACTTAAAAGTACTTATTAAAAGTAATATAATAGTACTATTAATAAAGCCCTAAAGATTTTTAACTTTTAAAGTAATAATAAGCTTTATTCTTAATAACTTATAATTCTCTTAGCTTTTAAGCTTATTTACTATAACTTTATATATTTATTTTAAGGCTATAAAAGCTATTATATATTTTAAGTTATTAAAAGCCTTTTAAATCTATTCGCAGCGACTATCTTATTATACTAAGCCGTTTATATAGTAAATCTTTTACTATAAGTAATATAGCTATAAAGTTAGCTAAATATAGCTATAAAGTCGTATCCTTACTAAGCGTATATATTATACGGTATATATAGTACTAGTTAGGACTATAAATTTATATTATTATTATAGGTAGCGATGGCCTTTATCTCGGCCTACCGCTTTAATACCTTAGTCTTTAAGGGCTTACGGGTTAAAGGGTTAAAGTAATTAAGGTTAAGAGGTTAAATAGTTATAGAGTCTATATAAGGGCTATAACCTATAGAAAAAAGAGCTCTAGAAGATAATAATAGTGTCTAGCTAGCTAGGAAGAAATGTGTGTGCGAGGGGTGGCCTTATATATGTGTGTGGCTAACCCCTGCTATTAAGGGCTAGGGCTACGCCTAGGGCTCTCGCAGTAAATTAGGTGTGGGGCCCTGGCGTATGCACTCCTCGTACTCTGTACTCTGTATTTGCAACAAGATCATTGTAGGCCGAGCCGCCGTGGCGCCAATGTTGTGGCGTAAGCATCATTGGACGGTGTGGCGTAGCGTAAGCCTCCCCCAGTCGGAACAACCGGCGTTGGTGCAACCTTCCATCCGTCTTCGTTCCAGGAGGCAGACAGATTACACGACACATCGCTCCCGCGAGCACGCACTCTGCCCCTTCCACCGTCCGCATACCACTCATCGTCCCCCATAGTCCGCCTCGGAAGAGGGCCTGCCATGTTGTGGCCTGGAAGCTGCACATCGCCTGGGACGCTCCAAGCCCAATGAGACCACGATCCAGACAGCTCCAGTCGAGGTGCGCCGCCCTTCAACCACTCGAGCATCTCGCAAGCCATCCTTCTCGACGGCGTCGGCCGGCAACGACGCTCGCTCTGTCATGATGCACTCGCGGTCCACGGCGGGTCCGTCGACCCCGGCAGCGACCGACCCCCCCGAGAGCCCCGGCAAGGCCCTGCAGAACTGGTCGTCTCTCATCGGCATCATCACGGCCATTGTCGGCAACATCCTCATCGCGCTGGCGCTCAACGTCCAGAGGTACGCACACACGAGGCTGAATAAGGAGCGCGTGCGCGTGCGCCAGCGAGCCCGCGCTGCCCTCAAGCGATCCCAGAGCAGCGGCAACCAGTCGGGGCCTTACGGAGCCATCGGCGGTGACGCCAGTGGACAAGGCCACGCAGGCTACGGAGACGACGAGACTCTCCCGCTGGCTGCCTCGCATCACTCGAGTGCAAACACAGATACCCCGGACGGCGAAGACGACGACGACGAGCAGGCCAAGGTCGCATCCACTTATCTCAAGTCGCCGTACTGGTGGCTTGGCCAGATCCTCATCACCCTCGGCGAGATGGGGAATTTCCTGGCGTATGGTTTCGCTCCGGCATCCATTGTATCACCACTAGGGGTTGTTGCTCTTGTATCAAACTGCATCATCGCTCCCGCCATGTTCAACGAAAAGTTCCGCGGGCGAGACTTTTGGGGTGTCGTCATTGCCGTGGCAGGCGTCGTCACGGTCGTCCTGAGCGCCAATCAGGAAGAGACAAAGCTGGAGCCCCACGACGTGTGGGAGGCCATCACAACCATGGAGTTTGAGATCTATCTGGGGGTCACGACTCTCCTCATAGTCATCCTGATGTGGGCAAGCGGTAGATATGGCAAGCGCACGATCCTCATAGACCTCGGGCTCGTCGGTCTCTTTGGTACGCTTATATTCTTCTTGGCGTGCTTTATTCGGACCCCTTCTCCCTCTGCTCCAGCGGCGGATGGAGGCTTACAAGGAAACTCTAGGTGGTTACACAGCATTGGCGACCAAGGGAGTTTCGTCGATGCTTTCGTCGACGTTGTGGAGAGCCTTCACCACTCCCGTCACCTACGTGCTCATCTTCATTCTGCTCGTCACTGCCGTCATGCAGATTCGCTACGTCAACAAGGCTCTGCAGCGCTTCGACTCGACCCAGGTCATCCCGATCCAGTTTGTCCTCTTCACGCTCTGTGTTATCCTCGGCAGCGCAATCCTGTATCGCGACTTTGAGAAGACGACGGGCGAACAGGCGGTCAAGTTTGTTGGCGGCTGTCTGTTGACGTTTTTTGGCGTCTTTCTCATCACGAGTGGAAGGCAGCCGCAAGAAGACGTAGAGGATCTATTGTCGGATGATGAGGATGTCGAGGAGACTATTGGCTTAACACGGCAAGAAAGCTCAGGCCGCGCCCAAGACTTACCCACGCCCCCCTCTCACTCCAGGAGATCTAGCAGACTGTCCCGGGTCAGTTTTGCCGACACAACCAAGCCAGGGTCGCCACCAGATGACGCCGACGTCCCGTCGCTTGGTCCATTGGGGGCTGCCGGGAGCCCTGCCGACTGGCTCGAGGGTGAATCGTCACCGCTATTCGGCAGCCCTTGGCAGGAATCATATATTGACTCTGCGCCGCCACCTCGGGGAACGCGCACGCTGTCTGCCGACTCGGCCGTGACGGTGCCCGCGCTGGCCTCGACTTCAGTCAACCCGATTCCACCAACGCCCACTAGGGGGTTGACGCATCCACACACAGATCGACCCGTCACGCCGCGAAACAACTCGTGTGCCTCGCGGGCCTCGAGCCATCGCCGCTCCAAGACGTTTATATCTCCATCCCCACTCTCATCCACGGTAACGACCGTTGTCAAGGACGCCTTTCTCGGTGGGCACGACATAGCATTAGGGAAAAGGTCTTCCCTAAAGCGTATTCGGTCCAGTATACGCGCTAGTTTATTCTTCCACGACGAAGAGAACAAGGGCGTGGCTCAGCATGAGCAGGTCGCGGCATTGGTGTCCAACGATCATCGAGCGCGGGCAGCGGCAGCCGCCGACTCGGATGACGAGAATCCCAGGCAGTGGATGTCCCGAAGCGTCAGCGATGCGCTCGGCGACTTCTTCCGGTCCAGAAGGAAGAAGCCGGGCGCGACGTGCGACGGCCACGGTCACGCCGTTAACGATGCCGAGACGGGGACGCGATAGTGCCAGTACGATATTGGGATCGAGTGATAGGTATCCCGGTTGATTTTGGTGGTTGGCCATCTTTGATTGCCTTTGAAGGGCAATGGAGAGAAGATACGGGCGCTGGCGCTCACGAGAGAGGACGACAACCAAGGCTTTCGGCGTGGCATGACATGATTTGGATTTGACTACGTTACCTCTTATCGCTCGGGAGCGCAGCACCTGCTCTTCGGAAAGCCTTGTCTCTCATGTGGAAAATGCAGGATTTGTTGACATATGGGAAGAGGAAATCTCGGGTTTTGCGTACAATGCGGCGTGTGGACCTACATACAGCGTACTTACCTAGTTTGCAGCTCTAGACGGTATCTATAGCAGCGCCTTGTTTTGGTTCGTCTGTCTGTAAACGGGTCGGATCAGAAAGGGGAGGGGGGCTGACGCGAGCCATACGTATGTACATGCTTATACAGGGTGCTGGGAAGATTGCTTCCAGGCGGCGCGAGGCGGAGATTGCCGTCGTGCCGAGTAAGGGGGCAAGAGGGTTGAATGCACGCATCCCATGGCGTCCCATGACATCCTCCCTCGGTCCGGCTCCTCGCCCCTCGCAGGACAAGGGCTGGGGAGGAGTGGGCATGAGTGTGGCTGCGCGGTTTTGCGAGTCGCGCAGCACCATGACCATCGCGGTCACCAGGTCATCACCATCATCGAGTCAATGGGCGAGGCCTGATGGGGAACTGACACACGAGATGCACTCGCGCATCATACTCTGTACACGCCCTGCATATCCATCCATCTGCACGGGACTGTACGGCTTGAATCAGCGAATGAATGCGTCGTCGTCGTCCCATGTTCAATGCCGGCGGATATCTCGTCAAATATTATACAATATGTGCATCTGTAAATTAAAAATGCAGCCTGGGTCCTTGCCCGAACGAGCAGCTGAGAGGCATAAAAGAGACAAATGTACCAATGTACTTCGTACCTGGTAGAGATCATGACTAAGTCAGCCCACCTAACTTCCAGCACCCCTTACTTCTAGCACCTTTTCCCCCTAAATTTGAGTTTCCTAATCGCAACTTATAGTATAAAAGTCTAAAAAAATCCTAGCATCTTTTTAAAGAGTATAGAGTAGATTATAAGTGACTTTAAAAAGTTCTATATATTCTTTAAATATAGTTATAAGTTTAAAAAGAAAAAAAAATCAAAAGTAAAAAAGAAATCTTTTGAAATATATAACACTTATATTAAGTATTAATATAAGCTTTATATACTTAATAAGCTATTTTATTTATTTTAAAGTTAAGGTTTTATTTTTTTAGCTATTTTATACATTTAATTAGTCAATTTTTTAAACTAGTGTTTTAATATAAAATAGTAATAAAAGTAAAAGGTGCTAAAAGTTATATAGGCCGACTTAAAGAACGGCGAATAAAGGAGCTTAGAGAGGTAAGTATATATACTAGGTATAGGAAAAGGAGCTAAATATAAGGAATAATAGTGTTTAACTAGCTAAGAAAAAATATATATGTAAAAAGTAGCTTTATATACCTATATAGCTAACCTTTAAAAATAAGAGCTAAGGCTATACTTAAGACTCTTATAGCAAATTAGGTATAAAGTATTAGTATATATACTCTTTATATTTATAATACCTTTTTTATACTTTTTCCTTTTTATATAATACTTTTTATTTATATATAACCTTTTAGCTAATTATACTATGTTATTTTGATTTTATATAACACTTTATATATATATATATATAGCCTTTTTGCTTTTTATTTAACCGCTTTTTTTATTTATAGTTATTATATAGATTAAATCTTTTTAAAAAGGTTTTTATAAAGCTATTAAGAATTCTTTTATTTATCTATACTTATACTAATTAAAAAAGGCTTTTTTTAGTATAATAAATAATATACTTTTAACGGATATTAATATACAAAGTCCTTACTAAGTTATTCTTATATAATATTATAAGCTATACGTTTTAGCTATTTATAAATACTATAAATAAAGTTAGTTATAGCTAGCTAAGCTTTATTAATAGCTAGTATAACTATATTATAGCTATACTTATAAGTAAAAGGTTTATAAACTTTACTTTATTTAATAAAGTAGCTATAATAGTTTTTTTTGCTTTTTTTAAAAAGAAGCTTATTAGCTAAAAATATAATATAGCTAGCTATAAAGTAATAAGTACTTTAATCGCTAGTAAAAAAATATCTATATATATATAAAGCTTAAAGTCTTTCATTAAGTATTTACTACTTATTATAACGATATAGCTTAATATAGTTTTAATATAGTGTTATAACGTCTTTATAGTAATAGTATAATTATTTATAAAGTTACTATTAGCTTTAAAAAGCTTATTCACTAAAAATATAATATCCGGCTAAGTGCTTATTAATAAGTAATTAAAGCTACTAGTTTAGCAAAGCTACTTTTTAATACTTATTCTAAGTTCTTAACTCTTTTAGTTATATAAGACTTTAAGCTTTACTAGTTTTAGTATTCTTATAATACTAATAACCTTTTCACTAAATTTCTTAAGGATCTTTTAAGTATACCTCGTTTAATAAATAAAGATTATTCTTATAGCTTTATCTTATTAATATTAAAAACCTAGGAAATCTTAAAGCTTACTAAGCTGCTTAGTCTTATATAGCCGGGCTAAGATATTAATAGTAACTTTAATAGTTACTTTAATTAGTGCTGTTATAATAAAGTTATTTATATAAATAACTATAAGTATATTACTTACTTTATAGCAAAAGATATACCTATCTATCTTAAGGCACTTAAAGCTATATTATTTTTAAGTTTATACTTACTTAGTTATATTACTACTTAAGTAAGCTTTTATAATTATATATAGCTTTATTAAGCTTATAAACTTAGGTTATATTATTTTAAAGCTAATAATGCTATATAATAAAAGCTTTTTTTATACCTTTATATATATATTTATAATATAAAACTATTTTTGTTTTAAGTTTTTTACTATAATAATTATTATAAATAGCTTTAAAAAGCCTTAGTATATTACTGCTATATTTAGCTTCTTTATAAGCTTATTTTTTAAATTTAAGTCTTTATAAATAACTTGGTAAGCTTTTTTAAAGGGGATTTTACTTTAAACCGGCTTTTTAAAATAAAATCTATTTTTTATTAAAGACTTATACCTTTAAAAGCCTATAAATAAAAGTCTATACTTTTTTTTACTTTAATTTATTTCTTTCCTACTTTATTATAAGCAGCTAATAAGTCTTATAATTATCTTATTTTAAGGCTTATTATTAAGTAATTAGCGGACTTTTTATAGCGGTAATTATTATACTAAACAAAAAGAAAACGAGCTAATTATTTAAGTTATTGTTAAAAGCTATTATATACTTAGTTTAATAGCACGTAGCTAAATAATTACTTATTTAAAGCTAGGAAAAAAAGAGGGAAACTTTATTTAAGCTATATAGCTTCTTACTTATAAGTATTGCTTAAACAGCTTATACTTAAGGTCAATTCAGGCTAAGTTTAAGTAAAGTCTTATCCGACTTTAGCTTTATATTAGCTTAACCTTAAAGTATTTATTATAATATACTTATAGTTTTTTAATAGTATAGCCCGTAATACTCTCCCCTTTTTAAGGTATTATATAGTAGTATATATAATATTAACACCCCGCTTTTTACTTTATACTTACTATTAATTAGTATAATTATCCTTTTTATATTAACACTATACTTGCTATTATACGTTAATATATCTTACTAAAAAAATTATATTACGGTGTTAAAGGCGTTATACGATTACTTTTATATATTACTTTATTGCTTTTAATACCGCCGGTGCGGCGTAATATACCCCTTTTACTTACCGCTTAACTTAGTGCTTAAAGTATATTTTTCTTCCTTATTACCTCCGCTTTTTAAGTATAAATCCCTTTTTTCTTTCTTTTTTCTTTTATTATTAATTTTATTATACATATACTTTCTTTTATAATAGTTTCGCCGTACTACGCCTTTATATATTTACTTTAGCCCTTTATACTTAGTCTTTTACTTACTTATAAGCGTTCTTTTATACTATACACTTACGTACGTTTAGCGATTATATACTATTACCTTTATATTAATCTTTACGCTTATTATTACCGTTTAATAAGCGGAGTATAATAAGTAGTATTATTATATAGCGGTCTTTTTACTTTATATATATTAAATATATAGTATCTTTTAATTCAAATACTTAATATAAAGTATATAAAAATAAAGCTTTACTTTTAGCTTTTAATTAGATTACTTATACTTATGCTAGATTATATTATTTACCTATATATCCTCCTCTTTAAACTTTATACAATATAATATTAGCGCGATATTAGTATATTAATAATATAATTACTATTATAAACGCGCTTTAAGATTATATATTTTAAAAAACGTTTTATAACTATTATATTAACCTATATATATATATGCTTTAATCCCCTATAAATATTAACTTATAAGATAATACTAGTAATTATTTTAATACGCGGAATTAACGCATATTATTATTATACCGCGCTAAGCTTAAATATACCTTAATATTTAAAGTCAATTTATTAGTATTAGCCGGCGGTAAGTATTACGGAATTTAAATAGCTACGCTTAAACTCCTTACTTTACTTTTAAAGAGCCTTATAAAACCTTAAAACGGGAATATTTAAAGCACGCGCTATAAAGGCTCGCTTAAGAAGATAGAGTAGATATTATTAATTAGACCCCGCTAAAGCTTTTAAGATATAACTATAAAGACTTAAAAGCTTATCCGATTATAGCTTATAATATTTTAAATTATAAAAGATACTATAAAAACCACTAAATAAATTCTACTAGTATTTTTAAGGGATATCTAAGGATTTCCGTGGGATATCTTAACTATAGTTTAGCTTATTGTTAACTTAGAAAATACTTTAAAAGATATGAAATAAACTTTACCGCGATTTTTAAAGGATATTTAAGGATATATAAAGGATTTCCTTAACTATAGTTTATAGTATTTTTAATTAAGCTCATACTTAGTTTATTAAGTTATTTTATAAGAATATTTATAGTTTATTTATATAATAATAATAAATACTAAGACAATATAGTTAAAAATCTTAAAAATAAGCTTAAAAACAAAGTATAAAGTAGCTAGCTATACCTTAAAGGAAAACTAAGCTTTTTACTATTTATAAACCCTTATATATTTTTATATATAGTAATTAGTTTATTATATTAGCTTAATTAGCGGTAATTAATTTATAGTACTAGCCTTAAATAATAGTAATTAGTTTATAGTATTAGCTTTAAATAATAGTAATTAGTCTACGCCTTATCCTTTTTTTTTATATTATAAAGTATTGTTAATAATAATAATTCTTACTTATTTAAACGGAAATCCTTAAAATATTTACAAAGCTAAGAGTAACTATATTGCATAAATAATTACTTATTGTAACGGGTCGGCCTTAACGGGGCTAAAGCAGTGGTCATGCTACTATTCGTTGCTGCTACGGGGCAGCTATTGAATTAAACCACTACGTTAGACGGCGGCAAGGCAAAAGAAGGCGAATTAACTAAGCTGCCAGCTAGTTAATTAACCACGCCTATTAAGGGTTGCACGGGCGTAGCCCGGGCCCAATCCAGGGCCCAGCCCGTAACACTTATCTTATAAAAAGTTAAATACTAAACGATCTTTTCTTTAATAAAAAGCTCTTATTAGCTTTTAAGTTTAACTTTAATAATAAATATATTTTTCTTTACGCGCTTATAAATAAACCTTAAGATAAATAGCATATAAAAGCGGAAAAGGCTACGGCTTATTAAGTATATTAGTTTAATAATCTTCTTTACTCTTTTTAAAGGTATTATACTATAATAGCCTATAAAGCTAAATAAGACGTAAAATAAGTCCCGCTTAGCTAAACTAAAACTACCGCCTTTTAAAATGTAATTTACTTTTAAAATACTAATAAGAAATAAACTATAAAACAATAAAACTTATATAATGAAGTAAACTAAATTTAGTATTACTTAAATAAATCGATTATCTTTTAGTTAAAAAAAGTAAAGATAAGCTAACCTAAAGTCTTTTTAGCTCTTTACTCCTTAAATATCTTTTAGATTAAGCTAGTAATAAAGCTCCTTTTTCTTTAAGATAATAAGCTTAGTAAATACTTTTACTATATACTATTAATAAAGTTTAGTTTATAAGCCTTAATTAAAAGTTTACCTTTAAGAATACTTAGTAAAATCTTAGTTTAGTATTACCGTTTAGCTATATCCGCTATAGCCGCGCTAATTCAGGCGTTTTTAAGACTTTTAATAAGTAAAAACAAGCCTTTTATACTTAAGGTCTTATAGTATACCGGATTTTAAGATATATATAAGATAAAAGGTTAAGCACTTAGCGAGAGTATTAAGATTAAAACTTTAATAATAAGCAATAAAGATATAGTAAGTAATACCCTTAGTAGGCTAAACCTATTTATGCTTAGCGTATAAATACTAAGACTAAGTATAGCCTTAAGCCTCTTAATAAAAATAGTAATAATGTTAAACGAATAATTTCTTAGTCTTTTTTAAGCACTAAGAAAAATAGATATACTTACTAAGCCTTGGGAAAAACTTAAATTATAAGTTAAGGATATAAAGAGATTAAACTTATTAAGACCGCTAAAAGTATCCTTTAATAAAGTTTAATAAAACAATAAAGCTAATATATTTTATAGAGTAAACCGGTTTATTAACTTTATCCGCCGGAATATTAATAAAAGTAAGGCTTATATAAATAAGCTAGCTATTAAATTGCTATCTTTTTTTAAAAGAAGCGCGGCAAAATAGTATTTTAAAAACCTCTTAAAACTATAATAAAAAGAACTTAGCTAGCTTAGTATAAGACTAAGCCGATAAATCTCCGCCTTATAAAAACAGTTTAAAATCCGCTTAAATATAGTAATATAAGCACTTAATAAAAAGCACTTTACTATTAAAAATATAGTAATAAAGTCTAACTTTAAGTTTTATATATTACGCTAATAATATAAAGCTAAAGCCGCGCTTTATTAGCTAAACTACTTAATTTTAGTAATTTATTAAAAGCTAAGTATTTATCTATAAAACTCTTTATACTATTTAGTTAGAAATAGGGATATTAATAGAAAGATTAATAAATTTAAGGAAATTCTTTTTTAGCTATAAGTTTAATATACTTAAGGATCTTAAAAGTACTTATTAGCATAAAAGAAATAAGTTTAACTTATAAAAAGATAAGGCTTAATTAGCTATACTTTATATATACTTAAAGGATAGTTTAAGATACTTTAACTATTTATTAAGAGCTTACTAAGACTATAAGTTATATTTTCAAACTACTTAGCTAAGGTAGATATATTATAAGCTTTATAGCGTTTATTAAGTTTAGTAATAAGCTAAACTAAATAGCTAAGAATATAAGTTAAAGTCCTTTAGCTTAAAAAAAAAGGACCTTTAAGACTATATACTTATTAATACTAAAGCTAAACTAAGTATACTTTATAACTAAGAAAAGAACTATAGTAAAAATTAATAACTATTTAAAGGATAAAGAGTATAATATAAAAAGAGCTTAAACGGAAACTAATAAGAGCTTAAAAAACTATAATCTATATTATAGTAAACTTAGTTTAAGAAGCTAATAAAGTATATAGATTTTATAATAAAGTATTCCCTTAAAAGAATAAACTTTATTAATATATTAAAGATAAATACCCCCTTAACCTTAACTAAGATATTACTATGTAAAGACGTAGCTTAGTATAATAAGTAGTTTTTTTAAAGCTATAAAGCGTTTAAATAGTAAAGGCTTTCCTTAACATTTAGCTATTAAGCCTTAATAAGCCGCTATAATTAACCTATATACGCTTACTAATATATAGAAAAGTAAGGCCTAAGATAAGTATTAAAGCTTCTATAAGTATTAAGGTAAACTAAAGGTTTATTTAAGCTAACTTAATAAAGACCTTTTAAGATATAACTATAAACTCTTCTTAATAAATTCCTATTTAAAAAGTAAAAAGAACGACTCCTATTAAATAAGTAAAATTTACTGTATATATATTAAAAAGGCTAAATAATAGCCTTATAGTTACGAAAGTAAGTATTAGCGCTTTAATAATAAAACGCTTAGCAGTTAATATATTACTAAGCTAAGATTTTTTAGTTTCTTACTAAAAAGGACTTAATTAACTTCATATTAGTCTTATAAATTAAGGCCTATAAAAGGATTAAAGCCGAAGTTAAAATAGTTTAGCTAAAACTAGTAATATATAAATACGTAATTTACTTAACTACTATAATAAGTTTAGCTAGTTTTAGCTACGCCTTACTTATATAAGTCTAAGTATTACTATTAAGGCGGGATATAATATTCTTTCTTAATAACTTTAAGCTCGCTTAAATAATAATATAGGATTATAAGAGCTTTATAGCAATAAACCGCTTTTAGGAACTACTAATACTCCGCTAAAGTTAAAAGGTAAGGATAATTATAGACCTTAATAAGTAGCTTTAGCTATATAAGGAGGTTAATATTACTATTCCCTTAGCGGAAGTCTTTATAAAAACCCCTAATAAAATAAGCCCCCTTAACAACTTTTTATAAAAAGATCTTATAATAAACTATAAGCTTAGTATTAGCTAAACTAAGAACTTATTAAAACTTATTACTAATAAATATATTTTAATTTATAATAAGGACTTAAAATACGTATTAAAAGTTTAAAATATCTTTTAATCGTTTTCCTACCTTTAAAAGGATAAGGGAGTAGTATATAGAGACGGTTTTAAATATGTATATATTCCTTAAATAAAAGGATAGTAATATTCTTAAGTTATATTAAAATTATACCTATTAAGCAATAAGGATAAAAAAGTAGTAAATATAATATTCAGCTAGCTAATTAAGTAAAACAGATTAAAGTAGGTTTATAAGCTCCCTTTATTTACGGCGCCGGTATTTATAGTATAAAAGATAGTAAATAAAAAGAAAAAAGAATAAATAGTTATAGATCTATAAAGGATTTACGCTATTATTACTTAAAACGCTTACTTAATACTGCTTTAAAGTAATATAATTAAACGCCTTAAAAGAAAAAAGTTTATAAGTATAGTAAACGTATAATTGTTTTTTTACTAGTTCTTAGTTTATTAAGACTATTAAGAAAGATTTATAGTTATAAGCTATAACGGGCTAAAAAGGTTACTTATAATACTTATAAGCTTTAAAAACTCCCCGGTATACGTTTAAAGATTTATTAATAACGTTTTTTATAAATGTTAAAAATACGCGGCAGCTTATATTAATAAAACTATTATTTACTTTAATATAGCTAAAGAATACTTTTTATACTTAAAGGCGGTATTCCGCGCTTTTAACGATTATAATATTACCTTATTTAAACTAAAGTCCTTTTTAGTATACTTATTTATATTGCTTTTTAGATTTAAAGTAAATACTATTAGCTTAATAAATATAAACAAATACGTATAAGCTTTAAGGGATATTGCGTTCTTAAAAAACCTTTGATAGCTTAAAAAAAATCGGCTTTACTAAGTAGCTGCGCTATATAGTTTTTTATATTCCTAAGAAAGTTAACGTCTTATAAAAACGCAAAATAAAGCTATATTTAGTAAGATAAAAAGAAAAAGTCTTTTTTAAGGGCTAAGGATAAGTATAATATGCTATAAAAGCTGCTTTTTAAATTACTCCGGAAAAAGAAAAGGCTTTTATAAATAAAACTTAAAAACTTACTAAGCTATAAATAATTTACTACTTTAACCCTACTTAATAACTATTTATCTTAATCGATATATCTTAAGAATATAAAGTAATAGCTATAGCTTTTTACTTAAAGGAAAGTATAAAATAGGATAAAAAGACTTTACTAGTATATACTAAGGTTTAGCTTATCGTTAACTTAAGCCGCGTCCTTAAAAGAAAAGAACCTAAATATTAGCTTATAAAGCTTAAAGTAGCTAGTTTAATATAAGCGGTCTATAAGCTACGCACTATAATACTATCTATAAAAACACTATAAGTAGTTATCTTTACTAACTATATAAGTACTTTTAAAATTATATATTAAAAGTCTTTATTCTTTACTAATATAAAATCTAATAATAAGCTAGTTCTTACCTCTTAATACTTAAGCTTATTTCCGCTTAAGATATACTATATTTTAAGCATTAAAAACGTTATACTAAACGCTTTTTTATATTTACTATACTAAGATAATAAGCTTATTTCCTTAAACTAAGAATAGGAATTAAAACGTTTTTAAGAAGATAAGACGACGGACTATATATTCTTTTATATAAAAGTATTAATTTAATTACCGCTTTATTAAACAATAATTAATGGATATATAAAGGATACTTAGTAAGTAAAACTTATTATATAGCTTAGCGATAAGGACGGTATCTTTAAGCTCCTTTTTCTTTAGTTAAAAACGCTATTATACTTAATTAAAAACAACGGACGCTAAAAACTATATATTCTTAAGACTTATACTAAGGAAATTATTAAAGACGCTTATACTAAATACTTTTATACTAGCCGTACTTATATATAGTAAGATCTTTTTAAAGGTTCTTAATCTTATAGCTTAGTAAATATATAAATAAAGTTATAAATAGCTATAACGCTTATTACTATAACTAAACTAATTAAAGTAAAATGCTAAAGTAGCTTATCTTAATTTAAAGCTTATTAGTTTTATACTATATAATAGCAATAAACTTTATTACTAAACTTTTAGTAGTTTAAGCTAAATAATTCTTATAAAAACATCTTATAAAGAACTTCTTTAATACCTTACTAACTATAACTAATAAATTCTTAAAGATATATCTTCTTATCTTAAGTAATGATTAGTTTATAGCGGAAGATTAAGTATAAGCGTTATATATTAACCTACTCCGCGCTAATTAAAGGATTTTAAAAAGAATAATCTTTAACTAAGATATAAAGTTTACTTTAACGTTTTAGCGGACTTTATAAGAAGCCTTTAAATTAAAGCTTTTTATATTTACTACTTAGTACTTTTAAACTAATAGCCTATAAAAAGGCGAAACTAAACTAAAGAAATAGCGCTAAATTTCTTTACTGCTAATTTCCTAAACTTATACTAAACTAAAATACTAATAGTCTTTTAGTTTAGCTTTAATATTTCCTTTTTATTAGTAATTTATATAGCCTTAAGCGAGCTTATTATAAGAATAAAAAGAAATAATAAGCTTTAAGTTTTTAGTAATTACTTATATCTATAGAACTAAAAGGTTTTATAAGAAAAAGCTAAGTTAGCTATCGCTTATACTTAAGCTACTATAAAGGATAAATATAATAAGAAATACCGCTTATTAAAATTTAAGCTTAGCGATTAAGTTTAGCTATAGCTTAGTAAAGATTATTATATTGCGGATAGTAAACCGGCGAAACTTTAAAAAAGATATATTAAGCCGTTTAAAGTTATTACTTAAGTAAAATAGCTTATATATTATTAAATATAAAAGGATCTTATAATTTTAATTTAGTCGTTTTAATAGTAAAACTATACTTAGTAAACGAGCTAGCTTTATATATAAAGCTAGTTTTAAATAAAAGAACGTATTACTTAAATAAATAAGAAGTTTAATAAATCCTATAAAGTTATATAATAAAAAAAGGCGGCGGAAAGCTATAAAAAGAGTTTCTTATAACTTAAAAAAGTTAGCTAAGTAGCTATAACTTATAAGTAAACGAAAAAGCGGTCTTCTTACCGAAAATTATAAAGGCCTTTAAAAAAGTATAAAAGGAATTAGCTACTTAAGTAGTTTAAATAAAAGTATACTAAGTAGCTTTTATAACTTAATATAAAACTTTTTAACTAAGAGAATTAAGTAGTTAAGCTTAAGTATAAAACCTAAAAGCTATTATAAGTTATAAAAAACTATAACTTAGGTGCTTAAGGTAATTAGTTATTTTAATAATAATATACCGCCGCTTACCTTAAGTAATAAGGCCCTTTTAGCTTTATAGTATACTTATTTAAATTCTCTCTATCGCTTAACCTTTTTCCTTTTTTCCCCTCTTTTTATAACTATACTTCCCTTAACCGCTAGCCTTAGCCCGCCGCACCTTACTTACTTTTATACTTATAGCCTCTTTTACTTAAAGTTTATAATCTTTATACTCCCGTTTTAAGTCTTTTTATTATTTAACGTCTCTTATAGCTAAGATTAGCTATTTTATAACTACCTTTTTAGCCCGCTTTTATATAAGCCTTTATACCTTTAATACGAAGGATATAAGTAAGCACTTAAGGTATATAAAAATAAGACGGCTATACTTTACAGCTTTAAGTCCCTTAATAAAAGCTAAAATCTTTAAGTTTAAGCCTTTATATAAACTTATACCGCTTTTTATAACTATACTTTAAGTAATAAGCTTAACTTAAATTATAGCACTATAAAAAATAGCTTATATTACCTTTTTTAAACGCTTAACTTTAATAACTTACTTTTTAACTTTATACCGCTATATAGTTTAAACGGCCGCTTTTATAGTAACTTAACTATACGTCCCGCTTAGCCTTTATAGCTTAAAGGCCCTTACTACCTATATATTTTTTAAGGTATAGCTAAAAACCTTTATAAGTAAAATAAATAGCTAATACTTAACGCTCTTAAGCTAGCTAACCTTATTATAATCTTAAGATTTATAATAGCTAGTATAGCTAGTAGAAACCCGCTTTAGCTAAACGATTAAAACAATATCCGCGGTATGTTTAACTATATATTTAAAGCCTAGCTTAACTAATTTATAGCCGGGTTTAAAATAGTATCTTAAGCTATTATAGTACAAACCCTATCTTGCTTTATATATAGTTAGCCCGTGTGATAAAATCCCGCTTTTAGCGTATAGCCGCTATAAGCTTTAAAGACCTTTTTAGTCCTACTTAGCGTATACTCTTTTTCTTAGTTTAATGCTTAGCTTAGCTATACAAAGGCATATAAGCGCTTTATTATAATTTATCCGCCGTCTTTCCTTAACTAAAGTAAATAGCGATAACTAAACTTATAATATATTCCGCCGCCCGATCTTATAAAAGCCCTTAATAGTAACTATTACGATTTTTAGTAGGCTTAGCTTTAAAAGACTATATTCCGGCAATAAGATTATAATAATTAAGAGTTTCCGCTTAGCTATAAACTATGCTAAGTTCTATTTATAAGCCCGCGGGGAGTTTAAGCGTAACTTAACTTTATCTTAAGCGATAAAGTTCTTAAGGTTTAAAGTCCGCTTTATTAACTATATTAACTACGCGCTTTATATTCTTACCTTTAAAGCCCTTTTTATTAAAAGGGTTTTTAAGACTATTAAATAGGTTTAAAACCTTAAAAGCAATAAATTAAGTATTAAAGCTATTAAAAACGTTATTACTTACTTTTAAGTAAGAATATAAACGTTTAATACTTTAATACTAACTATTCTTATTACTATTAGTAAAACGACTTAGCTTTACCTTAATACTTTCTTAATAGCTAGATATATATTAATTAGTGGAAAACTATAAATAGTAGCGCTATATAAAAAGGATAATAAGTTAAAGATTTTAGCGATAAAAAGCGGGGGATAGTTATAATAGTAGTAGTAAGTAAGATATAATATCTTACTTATAAGTAGCTTATAAGGCTAATAAGTAGTATAAAAACCTAAGCGGAGGATTGAAAATAGAATAAAAAGTAAGTAAGATAATAATATAAAATAAATAAGGCTTAAATAAGCTAGTCTTTTATAATATATCCCGCCGTAAAAAGACAAATATCCCTTAGCGCGAAAACTCCTTATAATCTAATAAACGCTTAAACGTACGCTTAAAAGAAAGTTAGAAACCTTATTTTTATTTTTAGCTAAATACGCCAATTACTTTAATAAGATAAATATATATAATTAAATAAGTAGTAAGAATGAATAATAAAACCACTTACTTACTATATAAAGCTACTTAACCGCTACAAGCTAAAAAGGCTTAAAAAACTATTAAAAGAATAAAGATAGTATATTATTAATATAGTATAAAAAAGCTACTATAAAGATATTCCTTAGCGCCTCCTTTACTTTATTTTTCCTTTAAACTAATACGGAAATCTGCTTTTCTTTCTTACTTAAAGGAGTTGTTATAAAATTTTAATAGCTATGCTTAAACTCCTTACTTTACTCTTAAAAAGCCTTATAAAACCCCGCGGCGGGAATACTTAAACCACGCGCTATAAAGACTTACTTAAAGAGATATAATAAATATTATTAGTTAGACCCCGCTAAGGTTTTTAAGATATAACTATAAATACTTAAGAGCTTATTTAACTATAGTTTATAACGTTTTTAACTATAAAAAACACTATAAAAACTACTAAACGGATTTTATTAGTATTTTTAAGGATATTTAAGGATTTCTATAAGATATCTTAATTATAAGTTAGCCCTTTTTTATTAAAGAACACCTTAAAAAATATAGGATAAACCTTACCGCAATTTGTAAAGAATGTTTAAGGATATTTAAAGAATTTCCCTAACTATAGTTTATAGTATTTCCGACTAAGCTTATACTTAGTTTCTTAAGTGATTTTATAAGGATGTTTATAGTTTATCTATATATTAACGATAAATAGTAAGTTAGTATAGATAGAGATCCTAATAATTAGCTTAAAGAACTAAGTATAAAGTAGCTAGCTATACTTTAAAGAAAAACTAAGCTTTGTACTATTTATAAACCTTTATATACGTTTATATATAGTAATTAGTCCGTTATACCGGCCTTACTAATAGTAATAAGTCCGTTATACCGGCCTTAATTAGTAGTAATTAGTCCGCGCCTTATCCTCTTATCCTTATACTATAAGGCGTAGTAGTAAGTAGTTAACTTAAATTAAGTTATAGTTCTTTATACCTTTTATTTATATTTACTTTCTATTTTATTATATCTTATTATTTCTTATCTTTATCTTATTATTATTTATACTTAGTATATATTTATAGTATATCTTTATTATACTTATCGTCCGGAATTATTTTAATGTTTACTAAGCGTAGCCTAAAACTCTTTTTTATTTTTTCTTAATTTCTTCTTTTTCTTTACTACCTCTTATATTATTTTTCTTACTTCTTAGCTTTATTTATTATTATTCCTCTGCTTTACTTTTATTATTCCTTATCGCGTTATTATATTTTCTCTTAAAAATCTTTAAAGCGATAATATTTTTAAAGTTATTAATTCGCTACTAAATTAAGTTAATATACTTATACTACTTTATAAGGATTTAGCGTTACTTCCTCCTTTGTATTTATTCTTACTAAGCCTACTAGATTTTATTTAAAATATACTTTAGTTTATTGTCCCTTTTAAATACTAGTAGTAGCTAATAGTCGTTAACTACTTAGCTAAGTAAAAAAGTTATTTACCGCATAGTAAAAGAACTTTATATATACTCTTTTATATACCCTCCTTAGTATATTAAGTATTATTATATATAGGCTAACTACTTTTATTATAGTATAGTTTTAAAATAGTAAATTAAGCTTTTAACAAGGCTTATTTATAATAGACTTCTTTATATTTAACTATGCTTTATCGCTTACTTAAAGTCCTTTTACTAGCGCGCGTAACTAGTTTACTATCTTTTTTTATCTTACTTATAACGTAGCAATAGCTATTTAAAAGAAGTTAGCGACCTTTTTTATTTTTTATATAAGTTCTTAGACGCTTTTTACGTTTAGCATAAGCGGTTCTTTTTCTTACGCGATTTTAATAAGCTTAATATTATAATTATATATCGCGAAAAATAAGCTTACGCTTATTATTAATACTACTTAGTTACTTAATACCGCTTAAGCATAAAGTAGCTATATTTCTTAATTATCTTACCTATAGTAAATATATATATAAAGGTAAGCTTATACTTCTTAATTTGCCCGCTTTATCGCTTTATTAGTTTATAAGTAATAAGCTAATCTTCGTTTTTTTTAAACCTTAGTCTATTTATAAAATTCTTATTAAAACTACCCTATTTAGTTTATTCTTTAGTTTAAGATAATAAACTTCGGTATTTTAAAAAAGCGGAAATAAGATTATTAAAACCTTATAGTATATACTACTACTTTTATTCTTAGTATCGCTTTTAGCGTTATTGCTTTTATTAGTCTATTTATTATTACTTAAAGGTTCTTTAAGCCTTTTATCTTAGTTAAAAGTAGCTTAACTATAAAGTTTATTATTAAGTATATAAACGGCTATATAAGAGGTAGTAGCGGCTAAAAAAGCCTTCTTTAAAGTTACCTTTAAATATACCTTTTACTATATAGTCCGTAGTTTATAAGAAGCCGGCGCACTATTAATAACTAGCTTAGCTAAAAGAACTCTTAAGCTAATATTGCGAGTATCTCCTTATCCTTTAAGTATCCCGCCGCTATTAAGTTATATATTTATTAAGCGATTAATACTTAAAGCTCGTTTAGCTCTTTATCTTTCTTTTCTTAAGGTGCTAAGCTTTACTTAGTACTTATAAGCGGTCTTTGTATTCTTCTATAATATTACTATCTACCTTTTTTATATCTTTTACTTATTAAATATATATACTAGCTATATTTACTCCTTAAGTACTTTTTAGCTTTAGCTTAAGTTAAGTTTTAGTTATACTTTACCTTTATTCGCCCCGCTTTTAAGCAATATATAGGGTTACTTACCCCTTTTATATTAGTAATTAACCTTATATTCCTTTCTTTTACTTATATTATTATAACTATATACTCCTTTTAGACTAATTATCGTAGGACATTTATATACTCGCTGCTTAAAAAGACTTTATATCTTATTAGTTATATACTATTTAAAACTAATTAAACTACGCGTCTTATTTCCCTTTTTTTAAATACGCCTGCCGGCTTATCGTATTTATAGCGCGATAGTAAGTTAAGTATTACTATTAACCTCCTTACGCGGTACTTTAATAGAAAGTTATATAAAGCAAGCTTTATTACTTACTTACTTTACTTTTTATTTAACTTCCTTTTTATTATTAAGTACTTTAAGTTCCTATAGTTTATTAATACTATAAATACTAACATATTACATAACTTTATCTTTTTAAAGTTTAAATATCTTATTATTATAAGTAACTCCTTATTATAAATTAAGTAGTTATACTTTACTATATTAAGCTATTTTAAGAAGAAACTTACTAAGTATTATATTTTATCTAGCTTTACTTATATTAATATACCGCTTATAATATACCTTAAGGAGTCCGCTATTTATTATATCTTTTTCTTAAAGTCGTATAATTATAATATTAGCGTATTATAAAACGCTTTTTAAATAAACTTAAATATAGCTTAGTATTTCTTAGTTTATAAGCAGGTTATATTTTTCTTATAAAAACTATTTAAGTATTATAAGGTCTTAGTATAAAGCGGGATAAAATTATAGTAGTAATTCGTAAACTTAAAGAAGCTTTAAACGCCTTTTATATTTTATAGTACTTACTATATCTTAATAGCTTAAATCTTCTTTAAGTTGTATTAAACCGTACTTTTAGCTTATATAATAAAGCTTAAGTACTTTACTTTCTTTATTATAAAGTTTTATTTCTATAAGTTAAATATAAGGCCCGCTTTTTATAGATCTTTTAGCACTTTTACTACCTTTTTTAAAATAGTCGCGGAGCGACTTTTATAAGTAAATTAATACGTTATTTATATATATTATAATAAACTTATAAAGGTAGTCTTTACATACTTAGGCAATATAGCGTAAAAAGGTAGCTAGTATTCTTATAAGGCTAAATAAGTATATTTACTACTTAAATTAAGTTAAACCTTATCTTAAAGGCCGTTTTAAACTTATAGCTTTCTGCGATTTTAATATCTTATAAAACGCTATAACAAAATGAAGTTTTATAAGTTAATATACTTTCGCTAATATCCTTAGCGTTTTTATAAATAACGGTAGTATATACTAGTCTCTTTTTATTATTATATTTAAAGCTTAGTATTTATAGTAAAAGTATAAGCAGCTATTAGCCTTCCTTATAAATAGCACTAGCGCTAGAGCTAATAAGCTACTTAAGCGGATAAGGTTTACCTTTAGTAACTTATTTAAGGTCTTTTAAAGGATAAGTAGCTCTTTTTTTAATATATTATATAACGGCCTTTATAATAGTAGCAGCTCCTTACTATCTTTATTTTAAGTAAAGTAAATCTCGTAGTTTATACTTAATTAAAATAAGGGCTGCTAAAGCGCTTTTACTAGTATAAAGAGGTCTAAGTAGGCCTATAATACTTAGGCTAAGATATAGTCCGCTAAGTTAATAAGCGCCTTTAGCTAAAAGGCCCCTTTTATATCTTTTATTATTATTGCCTTTACGTTTAGTACTTATCGCTGCTTTTAGCTATCCTTTTACGCCTTTTTTCGTTCATACTTTACTATAAAGATTCAGGTGCTTATTAGCTTTCCCTTCTAGATATTTACGATCTTTACGTCTTCTTTTAACTTTTAAAAGCTAATTTAAATTCTTACCTTTTTATACCGGATCCGCTCCCCCTTAGCGTTATTAACTACCTTATTTTTCTTTATCTATAGTCTCCTTTAAAATACGTTATAGCTAAACTTTAGTACTATATAAGTAAACGTTTATTTTAAGTAAACGTTAATTATTATTTTAAACGCTATAACCTTTTTATTTTAAGTATTAATCTATCTTTTAAGAAAAGCTTTAGTAGCCTCCTTATCCTATTTATAAAAGGTATTTAAAGCTTTATTACTACCCCCTTACTTACTATAATATAATAGTTATAGCTTATATCTATAAGTACGTTAAGCCCTTTCTTCTTATTAATACTAACTTAAAGCAGTATTAAGTTTAGTATAAAGTGCTCCTTTATTAACTTTTAAGCTATTTACTATTTCTCTTTTTTCTTTAAAGCCTAACATTTCGCTAAACTTTCTTTTTTTTTAAATTAGAATTTACTTTAATTACTTTTTTAATTATAGCTATAGCTACTTATAAAGTTCTTTCTTTCTTCTTCTTATAAAAGCAGGCGATATACCTTATGATTTTATAAGTATAGCACCTTTATATATTAAGTTAGCTTTATCTCCCTCTTAGCTAAGTTATAGCATTAATTCTCTTTGTTAAAGTATCGCCTTTTATATTCTTTTAGCCTTAAGTGGCCTTACTTATTACTTTCTTTTAGCCTTAAAACGGCTACTTAGTTTACTAAACTTTTTTTAGCTTTACTACGATATACGCTACTTAATTAATATATGCTAAAAAGCTAAAAGTTAAAAAGTCGACTATTATAAGTACCTCTTTAAGCTAAAGGCCTAGGGCGCCCTTTAAAAATATAATCTATATATTATATAGCTATAATCCCCCTCTCGCTTTAAAAAGCCTTTATTTTAACTTAAGGAGGAACGCCGCGAATATTTAGTTCTCGCTTTATTAATTATATAGATAGCCGCTATAGCTTATAGTTAAATATCTACGTAAAGGTAAATTAAGTTAAGGTCCTTAAGGAGCTCTTACTAATCGTAGCTTTAATTTATACCGGTATTATAATAAGTCGCTATAGTTTACTATAGCGAAATATCTAAGTAGTTATAGATTAAGTAAAAGACCTCCTTTAAGCTTAAGAAAAAGTTTTAATTAATCTCGTACTTTCTTTTTATATATTTTGCTTAAGGTATAAAGTAGTAATGCTAGCTATTAAACCTTCTTAGCGCAAAGAGCGGCTTTTTTTAATCCTTCTTTCCTATTAGTTTTTTTTATTCCGGGTATTATAGCCCTTATTATTATATTATAAGGAAGTATTAAGCCGCCGGTTAATAAGCCGGCCTTTTTTTATATATATATATCTTTACTATCTTCTTTAACTTTTATATTAAGGCCTTAAATAAACTTATTAGCCAAAAAATTTACTACTAGCTTGCTTAAACTTAGTAGCCTATTTTAATAGCCCCCGCTAATAGTAAAATAATTACTTACTTAACCTTTATTAAAATATCGGCTTTTCTTAGCCCTCCCTCTTACTTTCCTTAAGCATAGCCCCTTTACGCTAAGTAGCCTTCTTACTTATACTATATTATTAATAGTAAGTCTTTTTTTAAGTCGTATAACGTTATTTAAAAGGAGCTTAAAATATATTAAAGGCCGGCGTATACTTAGTTTAATAGTATAACAAAATGTCAATCCGTCCGACTATGTAAAAACATTACGCGCTAGTTATCACATAGTTGGATAATTAACGTATATAGTAGTTATAGCGGATGTACACCTTAACAGCCTCCCTATCTCGATATACCCGGTATAAGAGATACGATAGTAGAAAACCCGCGTATATACTATAGTAAAAGACCTATGCCTCCGTCGGGAATCGAATAGGGTGCTGCGTAAAAGCCGGGCTTATAACCACAAAATGTCAATCCGTCCGACTATATAAAAACATTGCGCGCTAGTTATCACATAGTTAGATAATTGACGTATATAGTAGTTATAGCGGATGTGCACCTTAACAGTATATAGCTAAATAATTCTTTATTTAAAGATAAAAAAAACCTCTATTTATACTACGTAGCTTTTTACTTATAAGGGTTGCTTAAGTAGCCTATAACTAAGTTAAGGTTAAGCTAAACTTAGGCTAAGTTTAGGTAAAGTCGTATATAACTTCGGCAATATGTTAGCTTGACTTTAAGTTATTTACTATAGTATAACTATAGCTTTTACTATAGCATAGCCCGTAATAATAATTAATTTAGCTAAAAAAACTTTTAAGCTAATATTATAAGCGTCCCTTTATATTTTAAGTATCTTACTATTATTAAGTTTTATATTTACTAAGTAATTAATACCTAAAGCTTATTTAGCTTTTTATTCTTTTTTTCCTTTAAATAATAAGCTTTACTTAATTCTTATATATTATCCTTAAAGTTAAAACGCCTTTTTATATTAATTCTATACTTACTTAATTAAACCTTAAACTATTATTTTAGTATAAGCGATTAATCGCTATTTTATATTACTTAAAATATTACTTAATATCTTTTATCTTTTTATAATATTGCTATTTACTACCTTTTTATCTTTTACTTATTAAACATATAAGCCGGCTTTACTTATTCTTTTAGTATATTTAAGCTTAAGTTTAAGTTAAGTTTTAGCTAAATTCTGCTTTTATTTACTTAATCTTTAAGTTAATATATTAAGTCGCTTATTTTCTTTATATAAGCAATTAACTTTATATTTTTTTCCTTTACTTATATTATCGCAATTATATACTCTTTTTATATGAATTATTTTAGGCAGTTTACATATTTGCTACTTTAAAGTACTTAATATCTTATAAGTTATATAGTATTTAGGATTAATTAAACTATATATTTTATTTCCTTGTTTTTTAATATACTTACCGGCTTATCTTAATTAAAGAGTAATAATATAATAAGTATTACTATTAACCTCTTAAAGCGGAAATTTAATACTAAGCTATATAAAGCAAGTTTTAATGCTTATTTACTTTACTTTCATTTAATTTCCTTTTTATTATAAAGTACTTTAAGTTTTTATCGTTTATTATTACTATAAACGTTAATTAATACATTATATAACTTTAACTTTTAAAAGTCTAAATATGTTATAAGTATAAGTAGCTTTTTATTACAGATTAAGTAATTATACTTTGCTACGTTTAGCCGTTTTTAAAAAAGGCTTATTAAGTATTATGTTTTATTTAGCACTGTTAATATTAATCCGCTTCTTATTATATACTTTAAGTAATTTGCCTTTAAGTATATTTCTCTTTTAAGGTTATATAATTATAGTATTAATATATTATAAAACGTATTTTAAATAAATTTAAATACGGCTTAGTGCTTTTTAATTTATAAAAAAGTTATATTCTTTTTATAAAAACGATATAAATTCTATAAAGCTTTAGTATAAAGTAAAATAAAAGTATAATCATAATTTATAAACTTAAAGAAGCTTTAAACGCTTTTTATCTTTTTTTAGCCCTTATTACCTTAAAATAGCCTAGACTTTCTCGTAGTTATATTAAACTTTACCCCCGGTCTATATAATAAAACCTAAGTACTTTACATTTTTTATTATTAAGTTGTATTTCTATTAGTTTCGTATAAAGCTTACTTTTTATAGCTTTTAAGCACTTTTACTACTTTTCTTTTATAATTATAAGCGACTTTAATAAGTAAAATAATATATTATTTATATATACTATTATAAACTTATAAACGTAATGTTTTAATACTTAGTTTATTTAGCGTTAAAAAGTAGCCGGTATTTTTATAAAGCTAAATAAGTATACTTATTACTTAAATAAACTAAACCTTATCTTAAAACCTGTTTTTAACTTATAGCTTTTTATAATTTTAATCTTATAAAACGCATTAATTATATTAAGTTTTAAAACTAATAGATTTTTGCTAATACTTATAATATCTTTTTAATTAATAGTAATATATATTAGTCTCTTTTTATAATTATATTTAAAGCTTAATAATTATAATAAAAGTATAAGTAGCTATTAACTTCTTAATAAATAAAATTAATATTATACCTAATAAGCTACCGAAGTAGATAAGCTTTACTTTTAGTAGCTTGTTTAAAGTCTTTTAAAGGATTAAAAGCTTTTTTTAAATATATTATATTAAGGCCTTTATAGTAATAATAGCTTTTTACTATTTTTGATTTAAGTAAGATTAATCTTATATTTTATGCTTAATTGAAATAAGGTTTCCTAAACGCTTTAATAAGAATAAAGAGGTTTAAGTAGGCTTATAGTACTTAAGCTAAGATATAGTCCGCTAAGTTAATTAGCGTTTTTAGTTAAAAGGCCCTCTTTATATTTTTTATTATAATTACTTTTATATTTAATACTTATTACCGCCTTTAGCTATTCTTTTAAGCCTTTTCTTATTAATACTTCGCTATTAAGATTAAAGCGCTTATTAGGTTTGCTTTTTAAATACTTATAATCTTCGTAGCCCCTTTTAACTTTTAAAAGCCAATTTAAATCCCCGCCTTTTTATCCTTAATTCTATTACCCCAAGCGTTATAAACTACTCTATTCCTATCTATTTATAGCCTCTTTTAGAATATATTATAGCTTAATATTAATACTATATAAGTAAACGTTTCTTTTAAACACCTTTTTATTTTTAGTTAAAATACTATAACTCTTTTCGTTTAAAGTGTTAATATATTCTTTAAAAAAAGCTATAGCCGCCTTTTTATCTTATTTCTAAAAATTACTTATAGCTTTATTACTATACCTTTACTTAGTATAGTATAGTAATTATAGCTTATATTAATAAGTATATTAAGCTTTTTCCTTTTATTAATATTTACGTTTAGTAATACTAAGTTTAGCATTTAGTGCTTATTTATGAACTTTTAAGCTATTTATTATCTTTTTTTCTATTTTAGCGCTTAACTTTATACTAAGGTTTTTTTCTTTTTAAAGCGGAATTAACTTTTATTATTTCCCTAATTATAGCTATAGCTGCTTATAAGGTTCCCCTTTTTTCTTTTTATAAAAGTAAGTAATATAGTTTGTTATTTTATAAGAAAAGTATTTTTATATATTAAGTTAAACTTATCCTCCTTCCGACTAAGCTATAGCATTAATTCTACTTATTAAAGTATTACTTTTTATGTCCTTTAAGTTTTAAGTTATACCGCTTATTAGTCTCTTATAGCTTTAAAATAGCTATTTAGTTTTTAAAACCCTTTTTAACTTTACTACGATTAATACTACTTAATTAAAATATACTAAAAAGCTTAAAGTTTAAAAGTTAATTATTATTAGTACCGCCTTAAGGTAAAAGCTTAAGGCGACCTTTAAAATATAATCTATATATTATATAGCTTTAACCCCTTTCCCGCTTTTAAAGGCTTTTACTTAAACTTAAAGAAAAACGCTATAAATATCTAGTTCTCGCTTTATTTCATTTTATAAATAGCTACTATACCTTGCGATTTAATAGTTATAATAAAGTAAAAAAGTTAAAGTACTTAAAGAAATTTTACTAATTATAACCTTAATCCGTATTAATACTATAATAAGTCGCTATAAATTACTATAAGCTAATATTTTAATAGTTTTAAATCAAGTAAAAAACCTCCTTAAAGCTTAAGAAGAAGTCTTAGTTTATCCTAATTCTTTTTTTATATAATATGCTTAAGGCGTAAAGTAGTAGTATTAGCTATTAAACTTCTTTAAAGCTAAAAGTAGCCTTTTTAAGTCTTTTTTCTTTCTTACCTTTTTTTTTATAAGTATAATAGCCTTCATTATTATATTTTAAAGTAGTATTTAGCCGCTAGCTTATAAGCTAATATATTTATATATATATATTCTTATTCTTATTTTTAGCTTTTATATTAAGGCTTTAAAAAAGCTTACTAACTATTAAACTTACTATAAGCTTACTTTAACTTTATAGCTTATTTTAACGGCCCCTGCTTATAGTAAAAAGATTACTACTATGTCTTATAGCGTAAGGATAAAAGGATAAGGCGCGGACTAATTATCGCTAGTTAAAGCTAGTACTACGAACTAATTACCGCTAATAAAGGCCGGTACTATAAACTAAGTTCCGCCGGCCGGGCTAATATAATAAACTAATTACTATATATAAACGTATATAAAGGTTTCTAAATAAAAAAACGTTATCTTTTCCTTAAAACATATCTGGCTATTTTATACTTAGTTTTTTAAGATAATTCTAAGGATATTTAACTATACTATCTAGCCGTTGATTATTAAAATATAAATAAAATATAAATATCCTAATAAAATTACTTAATAAACTAAGCGTAAGCCTTATTAGAAATACTATAAAATATAGTTAAGGAAATCCCTTAAATATCCTTAGATATCTCTGAAAAATCGCAGTAAAGTCTAACCTATATCTTTTAAGTAGTTTCTTAGTTAAAAAATAGGCAAAAAAATAGTTAAGATATTCCGCGGAATTCCTTTAATATCCCTTAAATATACTAGCGGAATCCGTTTAGTAGTTTCTACTTTATCTTATATAGTTAAAAATATCATAAACTATAGTTAAATAAGCTCTTAAGTATTTATAGTTATTTCTTAGAAATCTTAGCGGGGTCTATTTAATAATGCTTTTCGCGTTTTTTAGGCGAGCCTTTATAGCCCGTGCTTTAAGCGTTCCCGCTACAAGGTTTAATAGGTCCTTAAAGGTAAAGTAAGGAGTTTAAGCATAGCCGCTTAAATTTTATAATAACTTCTTTAAGTAAGAAATAAAAGCTAAAGTCCTTATTAAGTTAAAGTAAAGATAAAGTAAAAAGGGCGCTAAGTAATAGCTTTATAAGAGCGTTTTTACGCTATATTAGTAGTATATTATCCTTATCCCTTTAATAGTCTTTTAGCCTATTTAGGTAATAGCAGTTAAGTAACTTAAAAGGATAAGTAAATAGCCTTATTATAAGTCTTTACTACTTATTTAGTTATATATTTTTATCTTATTTAGGCGATTAATTTATTTAGCTAGAATTTATAATAAGGTTTATAACTCTCTTTTAAGCGTATACTTTAGCGCTTTATTAGACTATAAGGAGTCGTAATACTAAAGGATATTCGTTTTTTATAGCGGGATATATTATACAAAACTAGCTTATTTAAGCCTTATCTTATATTATTATCCTACTTACTCTTTATACTATTTTTAATCCCCTGCTAAGTTCTTTATAAAACTTACTTACTTTATAAGCCGCTTATAAGTAAGATATTATGTCTTACTTATTACTGCTATCGTAGCTATCCTCCGCTTTTTATTGCTAAACTCTTTAGCTTAGTATCCTTTTTACGCGGCGTTATTATTTATATTTTTCCGCCGATTAACGCATATCTAGCTACTAAGAAGGTATTAAGGTAACGTTAAGTCGTTCCGCTAATTATTATAAAAATAGTTAGTATTAAGGTATTAAATATTTATATTCCGGCTTAAAAGCGGGTAATAAAGTCTTTAATAGCTTAAATACTAAATTTCTTACTCTTAAGGTTTAAAAGGTATTTAATAATCATTTAAAACCTTTTTATAGAAAAGGCCTTAAAGGTAAAAATAAAAAGCGTATAATTAGTATAGCTAATAAGGCGGATATTAAACCTTAAGAACTTTATTGCTTAAGATAAAGTTAAGTTATATTAAAATTCCTTAGGGGCTTATAAGTACACCTTAGCATAGTTTTTAGCTAAGCGGAAACTTTTAATTATTATAATCTTATTATTAAAATATAGTTCCGCGAAGCTAGGCCTATTAAAAACTATATTCGTTACTACTAATAGCTTTTATAAGATTAAGCGGTAAAATATATTTTAAGCTTAGTTATTGTTATTTACTTTAGTTAAAAAGGGGCGGTAAATCAACTAAAATAAAGCGCTTATACGCCTTTATATAGCTAAGCTAAGCATAGTAGCTAAAGGGAAAAGTATATGCTAAGCGGGACTTTAAGGGCTTTTAAAGCTTATAACGGCTATAGGCTAAGAAGGGGATTCCGTTATATAAGCTAAACTAAATATAAGGCGAGATAGGGTTTTTATTATAGTAGCATAAGACGTTATTATAAACCTAGCTATAAAATAATTAAGCTACGCCTTAAATATATAGTTAAAAGTAGCGCGGATATTATTTAAATCGTTTAGCTAAAACGGGCTTCCGCTAACTATAATAGTTATTATAAATCTTAAAACTATAGTACGATTAGCTAACTTAAGAGTATTAAGTATCGGCTAGTTATTTTATTAATAAGGGGTTCTGGCTATACTTTAGAAAATATATAAGTAGCGGGGGCTCTTAAACTATAAAGGCTAAGCAGGAGGTATAGCTAAGTTGCTATAAAAGCGGGCGTTTAAACTATGCGGTGGAATAAGGATAAAGGGCAGGTTATTAAAGTTAAGCGTTTAAAGAGGGTAATATAAGCTATCTTTTATAGTACTATAATTTAAGTTAAGCTTATCGGCTTAAGTATAGTTATAAAAAGCGGTATAAGTTTGTATAAAACCTTAAACTTAAAGGTTTTAGCTTTCGCTAAAGGTCTTAAGGCTATAAAGTATAGCCGCCTTATTTTTATATAGCTTAAGCGCCCGCTTATATTCTTTATATTAAAAGCGTAAAGGCTTATATTAAAGCAGGCTAAAAAGTTGTTATAAAATAGCTAATTTTAGCTATAAGAGATATAAAATAATAAAAAGACTTAAAATAAGAGGATATAAATTATAAACTTAAAGTAAAAGAGGCTATATATATAAAAGTATATAAGGTATAGCGGGCTCAGGCCGGCAGTTAAGGGAAATAAAGTTATAAAAAGGGGGGGGGAAAGTTAAGCGGTAAAGGGAATTTAAATAGGTATATTAAAAAGCTAAAAAAGCCTTATTACTTTAAGTAAATAGCGGCGTATTATTATTAAAATAACTAACTACTTTAAGTATAGTTAGCTTTAGTCTATTATAACTTATAATAGCTTTTAAGTCTTATACTTAAGCTTAACCGCTTTATTCTCTTAGTTAAAGAGTTTTATATTAAGTTATAAAGGCCGCTTATTATTCTTTTATTTAAACTACTTAAGTAGCTAACTTCTTTTATGCTTTTTAAAAGGTCTTTATAATCTTTAGTAAGAAGACCGCTTTTGTCTTTACTTAAAAGTTATAGCTACTAAGCTAGCGTTTTTAAGCTATAAGAAACTTCTTTTATAGCTTTCTACTGCTTTTTTTTATTATATAAATTTATAGGATTTATTAAACTTCTTATTTATTTAAGTAAAGCGTTCGTTCGTTTTAAAATAGCTTTAAGTATATAACTAGCTTGTTTACTAAGCGTAGTTATACTATTAAAAATACCGGAAATATATTAAAAGACTCTTTTATATTTAACCGGTATATAAGCTATTTTACTTTAGTAGTTACTTTTCACAGCTTAGTACGCTTCTTTTAAAGCTTCGCCGGTTTACTATCTATAATATAATAACCTTTACTAAGCTATAGCTAAACGTAATCGTTAAGCTTAAATTTTAGTAAGCGGTGTTCCTTATAATATCTACCTTTTTAATAGCTTAAGTATAAGTTATAGCTAACTTAGCTTCTTCTTATAAGACCTTTTAGTTTTATAAATATAAGTAGTTACTAAAAGACTTAAGTTTATTATTTATTCTTATTTTTATAATAAGCTCGTTTAAAGCTATATAAATTACGAAGAAGAAGGAATTATTAAAGCTAAACTAAAAAGCTGTTAGTATATTAGTTTAGTATAAGTTTTTTAAATCGGCGGTAAAAGATTATAGCGCGATTTTAATAGTTTAGTTTCGCCTTTTTAATAGGCTATTTATCTAAAATTGCTAAGGGGTAAATATAAAAAGCTTTAATCTAAAGGCTAATTATAAAGTCCGCTAAAACGCTAAAGTAAACTTTACGTCTTAATTAAAACTAAATCTTTTTTAAATCTTTTCGTTAATATAGAGTAGCTTAATATATAACGCTTATACTTAGTCTTCCGTTATAAACTAATTATTATTTAAGATTAGGAGATAGATCTTTAATAATTTATTAGTTATAGTTAGTAAAGTATTAAAAAAGTTCTTTATAAAATCTTTTTATAAAGATTATTTAGCTTAAACTACTAAGAGCTTAATAATAAAGTTTATTATTTTTATATAGTATAAGACTAGTAGGCTTTAAATTAAGATAAGCTATTTTAGTATCTTACTTTTATTAGTTTAGTTATAGTAGTAAGCATTATAGCCGTTTATAACTTTATTTATATATTTATTAAGCTATAAGATTAAGAAGCCTTTTAATAAATCTTATTATATATAAGTACGGCTAGTATAAAAATATTTAGCGTAAGCGTTTTAAACGATTTCCTTAGTATAGGTTTTAAGGATATATAGTCTTTAGCGTTTATTATCCTCTGTAAAATATAGTAGCCTTAATAACTAAAAGAATAAGAGTTTAAGGAAATTATCCTTTTTGCTAAGCTATATAATAATCTTTATTTACTATATATTTTCTACGTATTTATTTATTCTTTTTAGCGGAGCGGTAATTTAATTAATACTTTTATATAAAAGAATACGCAGCTTATTATCTTACCTTCCTTAATACTTTTTCATTCCTCTTCTTAGTTTTAAGATACTAGCTTCTTATCTTCGTATAGTAAATATAAAAAAGCGTTTAGTATAACGTTTTTAACGCTAAAGATATAGCATACCTTAAACGGGAATTAGCTTAAGTATTAAGAGGCAAAGACTAGTATTACGGAACGTAAGATATAAGCGTCCCGGCTACTTATATATTAGTATATAAGATATAAGCATATAGATAATTATTAACGTCCCGACCCTTAACTAAGGCCGGGGCGAGACCTTTTAGTAGTATAGTATTATCGCACTATTACCTTATAGTAAATAGTAGCAATTTCTTTAGCGTAGGTTCGATCCCCGCGTAAGGAAGTAGACTTATAAGTCTATACGGAAATAAGGCTCCCCTTAAGCGCGCGTAATAATATAAGCGTGTATAGTTTTTATCTACCGGCTTAATAAACTAAGGAGGTCTTATCTTATAAATAACGAGGACGTTATTACCTTTCCTTTTAAAGCGGTAATTATTACGGAACGTAAGTTATAAGCGTCCTAACTACTTATATATTAGTATATAAAATATAGGCATATAGCTAATAATTAGCGTTTTAACCCTAAACTAAGGCCGGGGCGAGACCTTTTAATAGGCTAATAGCTGTTGTTAGGTTAATATTGTATTTATAAGCCTAGGGAATAATTCTATAAGGAATACGAGGTGGCGTAGCGACTTAGCACGGATTATGCATAAAGTTTCCACATACACCTCTTCCTAATCTGCTCATATCTTGCTTATATATACGTGGAATAATATAAAAAAATATGTATAGTATGTAGAATTGTATAGTAAATTTAATGTATATTTTAGCGTATTTATGTCCTATGTTCTCTATGCTATATTCAGCCTATAGGCTACGGGAGAGTATACTTTACTCCTTTATAGCCTCCTTAAAAGGGTACTTATAGTATATAAGTGCGCTTTAAACATACGAACTAAAGTGGAGCAAAAACCTTAAAAATAAGGAAAATTATTTTTTTATAGCTTAAAAAGACCTATTTATTATAGGAAAAACCTTAAAGCTTTTAATCTTTCTTAAAGGGAAAAACTTATTCTTTATTTTAAGTAAAACCTCTTTATTTTATTATCTAAGGAAAACCTTTATATAGGTAAAAAACCTTGGGTTATATAAAGGAAAGCTAAAGAAAGTGAGAAATAGCTAAAAACCTCTATATAAGAATTTATATTATAACCTCTTTAATTCTTAGTAAACTTTGGAATTTATCGAATAGTATAAAACCTAATCCCTTAGTAAACATATCTGCTATATTATCTTTAGATTTTATATAATAAACCTCTATCTCCTTTTCTTTAATACTATTATGCGTAAAGTTATATACTAAGCCTATATGTTTTCTTAGCTTATATAATTTAAGATTCTTTACTTTTTTTAAAGCAGATTAATTATCTATAAATATTATAAGGACTTTATTTTTAGGTATATTTATAGACATTCCTTATACTATAACATTAAAATAGCTATATAAATATAAAGCTTCTTTATTAGCATCCTTAAGGCATATATATTCGGCCTCGTATATAGAGAGTGCTATAGATTTTTGTTTTTAGCAAGCTTAAGTTAAAAGGTTATTATTTATAAAAAAACAGTATCCGGAGATAGACCTACGGTCTATAAGATCGCTAGCCTAATTAGCATTAGTATAGGCTTTTAAAAATAGCATATTAAATGCTATATTATAGTTATAGTATATGCCTAAGCTAGAATATTTATTTAAATATTTCTAGATCGTATCTAGTGCTTTAAAATGTGGTATTTCTAGGTTAGAAGCAAATCTAGTATATAGTATTACTGCGTATAATATATCTAGCCTTAAAAACAATACTAAAAATAATAGTGATCCTATTTACATTTAATATAATAGGATGTCTTCTTTTATAGCTATGTAGTCTTCTATTTTCTTTTATTTAACTCCCTTAATAGCAGGGGTTTTTAAGGTTTCAATATTTTGTTTATTAAATTCCTTTATCTTATTAAGGGTATATTTTTCTTAGGATATATATATATCCTTTTCGCTTTGTTTATAGTTATATTTATTCCTAAGAAGTCTTTTACTTTGCTAAAAGATTAAATCTTTAAGACCTTACTTATTATATTAATTATGCAAGTTATAGAATCCTCTATAGGCCTAAAGAATAAAAGATCGTCTACGTAAACTAATATAGCTATATATAGCTTATTGTTTATAAATACTTCTTCGTTTATAAGTAAGTAGGAAAATCCTTGCTCGCCTAGGACCTTAAATAATAAGTTATACTAAAGCATCGGACTTTGTTTAAGACCGTATTAAGCTTTCTTTAATTTTGCAACGAGCTTCCTATTTTTATTATACTGCTTATTGTTTTTATACCTAAGGTCTTTATTAATAATATAGTCTTTATAACCCTATAGTATATTTATATATGTTTCTATATCTATATCTATATGTATAAATGCATTTTTTATATTATATTATAGTATTTGCTAATTATTAGTTATAGCTAGTATTAATAAGAGTCTAGTAAACTTAGGTCTAGTGGTTGTAGAGAAGGTTTCGATATAGTCTAAGCCGTATATTTGCTTATAGCCTTGTTTTAGCGTATTTATATTATATGTTATTTATACTATATTTACCCTATAGCCTACGGGAGAGTATATCTTACTCCCTTATAAGAGTATTTACTAAGTCGGCTTAAATAAGGCTTTATTTTACTTTAATATTTATATAAGCTTTAATACTTATCGTAAGCCTTACTTTTCTATAGACTAATAAGCGTATATAAGTAAATCATAATAGCTTATTAAGGCTTAATAGTTAAACGTTAAGTGAAGCCTTAACTATTTAAACGCTTTATAGCTTTTAAATAACTACTTACTATACTAAACTATGTCTTTATATAGTAAGGTATTAGCTAAGGTTAAGGGCTCTTTATCTTTAATATATTAGTAAAGCTTATTCTTTAAATAGGATAAGTTCGCTATGAAATTTATATACTTTATTAGCCTTTTAAACTAAGTTTACTATAATATAGATTACGGTTTCCTTTAAGCTTTCGTTAATCTTTATTTAAGCTTATTTTATATTATACTCTTTGTCTTTTAAATAGTTATCAACCTTTATTTTTATTACTTCCTTAGTTATAAAGTATACTTAGTTTAGTTTTAGCGTTAGCGAGTATATAGTCTTAAACGTCTTTTTTATTTAAAGCTGAAGGATCTTAGCTTATATTCTTAGCTATTTTAAAGAGGTTTTCTTTTAATTTAGTTAATACTATAAGGCTTATAGTATATCCGCTATAGCTAAGTAGTTTAAGAATATAACTTATAGTCTTAGCGAGCTTTAAATAGAAAGTTAAGGTATTTTTATAAGGAGACAGTCTCGCGATACTACTAATTAAGTAGTAAAGATAGTAGATAGTACGATAGGTTGTAGTATTGCTTAGCTACTTACTTTATTGCAATTATTACGGAACCCCTAGCGTTTCTCGTACGCTAAGTAGTCTCGTGTAATTTGTCTGATTTAAATTCACTTACTAAAAGGGATAAAGAAGACTTAGTGCAGACTACTAAACCGAAGAAGGTAAGGGTATCTTATTATGCGGATTTCTCGGGTTAAAACTAGCTAGAGAAAAAGAAAGAAGGAAAGGAAAGGAGTCGAGGGAAAGAGGAGCGAAGACCTCCTTTTATACTTTTCTAAGGCTACTAAAAGGTTCCACTTTTATATGCTTTTACATGCTTTTACATATTAGACTATAACTTACACCCCGTATAACGTATAAGGTTACTAGACCACTTCTTAAGCTAATAGAAATAGCTTACGCTATGTCTATTATTAGTTATAAGTAATATACGCTCTATTACTAATAACTAGCTTATAAGACTAAATATCCTTATTTTAAAACCTTCTATAAGATTCTATTCTCTTTTAGAGGAAGGCCTCCTACCTTAGCTCTATATAAGGCATCGGTCGATTATATAAGGCATCGGTCGATCTCTATAATATAAATCCCGTTGCTAGCCGAAGCTAAACTAAGCTGAATATAAGCGCGTTTAGCCTATACCGCTTATAGCTAATACTAGCCGTCTCTAACTATTAAGCTATATCGTCTCTCCTTATAACTACCGGTATCTACTCTAATAGTTATAACTCGTAACTAGCGGTATCTACTTTACTAATTACTTCTTTATATCTAGCGGTATCTACTTTACTAGATATTAGTACTTTTAGTACTTAGGATTACTAACGGAATAGGGTTTCCGTTATATATTCCCCTCTTTAAGGTCTTTTTAAACCTAAAAAGAAAAACGTCCTTTTCTTATAGGTTTTTCTTAACCTTTAAAAAACTATTTAAACAATTAAAGAAATCCCACTTTAAAGAGAGTAACCTTAGGAATTCTTTAAAGAAAATCCTAATCTTTTATCTCTATAGATCTTTTTCTAAAGAAAAATCTTATCTAGATTTCCTTTTACTTTTACTATCTAGGATAGTAAAGAAATCCTAGCTTAAAGAAGCTAATACTTCTACTTAAGGGTTTTGTCGATTAAAATCCTTAACCTTTCTTAAAGCATTTCTTAAGTGCTTTATAGGTTCCTAAGTATTATCCGAACTAAGATAGTCCTTCTACTTTACTAAATAAAAGTGTTCCTGATTTTCTATTTTCTTAGCAAGTATAGTCTTTACTATATATTCGCTTTCTTCGACTCTTTTTAAGTTTAGCTCTCTTACTACCTTAGCATTCCGTAGAGTCGGCTTTAATAAAGAAATATAAAAAATAGGGTATATAAGTAAACTAGTTAGAAGTTTTAACTTATAATTAACCTTTCCTATTTTCTCTATAACTTTAAAAGGTCCTATCTTCTTATAATCTAAAGACTTATTCGGTCTATTAGTCTTAAGATTCCTTGTTAAAAGATATACTTTATCGCCTTTAAATAAAGAAGGTTTTAAAGACTATCTCTTATCGTAATAATACAATATCTTCTTAGCAATATATTTTAATTCTAATTTTATTAATCCGTATAAGCTTATTAACTACTCGGAGTTTAATATAGCTTTTTTAGCTATAACTTCTTTAAGTAAAGAAGACTTATAGGCTTCGGGTATAAAGCTATAATTCGCAAATACCGGAGTATTCTTAATAGGCTTAAAATAAGAGGTATTATACGCTAACTATACTATAAGCAATTTAAAAAGCTAATTATCTTACTAATAATTTATATAGCTTCTAAGGTATTGCTTAAGCGTTTAATTTAATCGTTCTATTATTCCGTTTATAATAGGGTGAAAAGCAGTAGATAATTTATGCTTTATACCTAAGGCTTGCGTTAAACCTTGCTAGAAATTCCAAATAAATTTCCGATCCCTATCCAAAATAATCGAACTCGGAAGTCCTCGATTAGCTATAATATATCTTATAAAAGTATAAGATAACTTTTCTACGTCTATAGCTTTATACGTTAGAATAAAATAGCTATACTTCGTAAGACGATTAACTATAACTAAAATAAAATCGTATTCGATATTAGTTATAAGATCTATAGACTTTAGTAGTTTCGTAATAAAGTCTAAGGCTATAAAGTCCTAAGGTCTTAAAGGAACTTTTAGAGGAATTAAGTTACTATAAGGCTTATATTATATAGCCTTACTTTTATTATATACTTCGCATAACTTAATAACTCCTTAGATTTTCTTACGGAGGTTATAGGTATTATAATAGTTTTTAATTCTATTATAGGTTTTCGTAATACCTTAATGTCCGTATAATAGGTGCGAATAAAAATCTATTATAACTGTTTTCTTAGTCTTTAGGGTAAGGAATAGCTTATTCTTATAAAACGCTATTTTTCCCTTTTACTTAAGATTCTTATATCTTTTCTTATTTATATTCTTATAAGAATTCTTAAGTAATTTTAAAGTAATAAGATCTCCTTATACGTTAAATAGTGTATATAACGTCTTTAACTCTAAATTACTATTATTATTTAGAAATAATAAGGTCTCTTTATAAGGCTCTTTTTTATCGTTAAGGTCCGGTTATTAGCTAATTATATTAGCTTGGTTATTCTTAGAACCTTTCTTATAAATAATCTTATAATTAAATTCCGAAAGGAATTCAGCCTATCTTATTTGCCTAGCATTTAACTGCTACCTTATAGCAAAATAACTAATATTCTTATAATCTATATAAACCTTAAGTTTATATTTATTTCCTAAAACATAATGCCGAAATTCTTTAAAAGCGTGTATAATAGCTAAGAATTCTTTATTATATATAGGATAATAAATCTCTACACCTACTAGCTTCTTTAAATAGAAAGCTATCGGTTTAAGAATATTGTTCTTATTGCGCTAACTTAATTACGCGCTTAATGCAAAATTAAAAGCATCCGTTTTTAATTCTAACGTCTTCTCTATATTATAGGTATTAAATATAGGCTCTTAAATAAGTAATCCTTTTATCTTTTTAAAAGCTTCGTCTGCTTTTAATTTTTACTTAAAAAGGTCCGTTTTAGCTTTCTTTAATACCGAGAGGATCGGTATAATTATCTTAAAAAGGTCCGATATAAACTTCCTATAATAATTTACATATCCTATAAAGCTTTAGATTTCCTTAATATTCGTAGGAATTAGCTAATCTTTAATTATAGAAATCTTCTATAGGTCTATCCTTATATTAAAAGGAGTAATTATATGCCTTAAGAATTCCACTTCTTATATATAAAAGCTGCATTTCTTTAGTAAGATATAAAAGCTAGCTTTTCTTAACGCTTTTAGCACTATATCGACTTCTTTATAGTGTTGCTTTAGCGTGTTTAAGTAAATAATAATATTATCTAAATAAGCCGTGTAGAAACGGTCTAAATAAGGATTTAATATACTATTAATTCTCTTTTAAAAGGTTGCCGGTATATTAGTTAATCTTAAAAGCATAACTAAAAATTTATAAAGTCTATATCGCGTTCCGAAGGCTATTTTAAATTCGTTTCCTTCTTTAAAGCGTATTTAGCTATAAGCAGACTTAAGGTTAACCTTAGTATACTACTACTTATTAGCTAATCTATCTCTTATTTCGCTTAAAAGAGGCAACGGAGTCCGGTCCTTTATTATATCGTTATTTATTTCTCTAAAATCGATATAAAGTCGAGTTTTTTCTTTATCTTTGCTATTCTTCGGAGCAAATAGTATAGGAGCTCTATATTTTAACTTTAACTCTTTAATATAACCTATTCGTAGGTTTTTATCGATATATTCTTTTAATAACTTTAGATGCTTCTTATCTAAGTTATATATCTTACGGAATCTAGGCTTAGAGCCTTCTTTTAACTTAATTTCGTAATCCTAACTACCGCGTAGTAGTAATCTATCTTTAGGTAGCTGCGTAAATATATTGAAATATGTCTTTAGTATATTTCTAAGTATTTTTAAATAACGATCTTCGGGGTGTTTTAAATTAATAGTACCTTCTAAACGTCTCGTATACTGCATTCGCTCTTCGGGGTGCTTTAAATTAATAGTACCTTTTAAACACTGCGAGCTAATCTTATATATCGTATTCTTAATCTTTCTCTTCTTTCGTTTCTTCTTAATCTTATCTTTCTACTTAGGGTATTGCTGCTTAATATCCTTTAAGGTATTTAATAGATTTTCTCTTAATAAATTATAAGTAGCTTTAAAATTATCTTTAGGGCTTTTAGTTTCTTTACTAAGGTTTAGCGTTGTTTTCGCTTATATTATACTAGTCGTAGTCGTATTGTCTTTAGTCGTACTAGTCGTCTTATCGTCTTTCGTTACGATATCTATTATTATAATATTTATATCTATATAGGAAGCTTTATTGTCTTTGTTATTGCTATTTCTTATATAGTTATTATCGGGTATTGCTATATTTAAATTATTTAAGGGTTTCGTTCCGGGTTCGTCCTTTATTAGACTATAAAGAGGGATATCTAAGGTATTGTCTTTAAAACTTAAAAGGCCTTTATCTTAATCTATTATAAGATTATATTTCTATAAAAAGAGTAGTCTTAATATAATATTATAGCTAATAGCTAAGACGTTAAAAGAATCTTTAAAGTTATAAATCCTTATTATATACTTAAGAGAATGAGTCTTTAGTATAATCTTACCGTTGTTATACTTAAAGGGTAATTCTTTTGCTAAAAGAAGTATATAAGGCTCGTCTTTTTTTCTATAACGTAATTTTAAACGATTTACTATTATAGGGGAAATATAGCTACTTATCGCACCGTAATCTATTAATACGTTAAGGCGATGTTCTCTTAATCTTAATAAAAGGGTTATTTTTATACTTCGAGAATTATTATTTAACGTAAGTAAGTTCTATTTACTAAGAAATAGCCTTATTATTCCTAGGCTTATTAGTTTTCTACCTCGTCTACCGACTTCTTAATAGATCCTAATTCTTTTTGCGGAATTAGTTTATTTAAGTAACTAAGCTATTTATAAGCTTTAAAAACTAAATTTCTACTAGCTTTATAGTTCCTAACTGCTTTACTAATAATATTAATACCTTTAGTACGATTAATTTCCCTTTATCGTTTTTAGTCGTTAATCTTTTCTTACTTAGCTTTTAGCTAATTTTTAAGCATATCTTTTAAGAATCTCTTTACTTATAGGAGCATTTTTAAATTATAATTCTTCTTGCGAAGATTATAATTAGTCTTAAAATACTTACTATATCGTTTAAACATATCTTTAATAGCTAAGTTAAGGAATTCCGTATCTTCCTTAAGCTTATTAGCTAGCTCGTCGTTTTTTTTCTTAATTAAATCGGTAATATATATAAAAAGAGATACGTAATCTTCCTCTAGCTTAATTATCTTATTTGTTAAAGCTATATTACCGTCTCGAAGGTTTTTAATAGTCGTTTCGTTATATTGCTTAAAGAGTAAAAGTTGTTCGATTTTAATCTAGTTATTGGTGTTTTCTTACGAAAGTTCCTTTTTATCGGCTTTAATATCCTCCTTAAGGTTTTCTATAAAATCCTTAGTATTAGTAGTAAGTTCCTTAATTGTTATAGCGGGTTTATTATAAGTCTTCCTTAGTTTAAGAAACTAGCCGCTTCCTTACTTATCTAAAAGGTATATAAAGCAGTTATTATCGTAGTATCTAGTTTAAGAAAGCCACTTATATGCCTTATTCTCGATAGTAATCACCGTATCGAGATATTTTATAAAAGGAGCGTAAGGCTTATTACTATCTTTTTTCTTAAAAGAGGGCTCTTTATCTTATAATTCGAGGTCTTTAGGATTATAGCTATCTTCCGTATTTAAAAGCGTAACGTTTATATTAAAATAAGGAGCGTTTTCGTCGTCTTCGTTAATAGTCTATAGGGAAGTTCCGTGCTAATAATCATCCTTAGTCTTAAAAGTATTTCTTTACTAATTATCTAGGCTTTTAGCTTTTAGCTTAATCTTAAGTTCTTTTTTATAAAGACCCTTTATAGGCGAACTAGTCTTAAACGGACTAAGGGTTAGCATAATAAGCTTTGCGTCGATATTAGTATCTTTAGTTAAAGGTAGTAGTAAAGTATATCGCGGATTATAAGCTAAGAGGGCATTATTCTTACGAATAGGTATATTCCTTCCCTTAAAGGAATTCCTCTTCTTAATATAATCTCTTACGATATAGCCTTCCTTCGTATAATTAAAGCATCGAATAGCTTTTCTAGCGGGCTTTAGCGGGCTCGCTTTAAGGGTATCTAAGTCTATTATATCGTAACCTAAGTCGCGTTTTTACTTCTTATTATTTTTCTTAATAACCCCGCCGGGAGTAAACCGGTGTTTCCTTTATTGCTAGCGTTCGTATTGCTTATCGTTTATCCGGACCGCTAGACTAATATAGTCTAATAGCGTCTCTAGCCTATCTAAGTAGTAAATTTCGTCTTTAACTTTTTCTTTTAGTCCTTCGTAAAACGTAGCTATAAGGGCATCGTCTTTTTATTTTAGCTTAAAAGTTATTTATTAAAATCGAGCTATATAAGCCGATAAAGACGTAACCTACTTAAGGCTTCTTAATTTATACTCTGCTAATCGTTACTTATCTATAATTTTAAACGTTTTTCGTAAAGCTTCTTTAAAGTTATCGAAATTCTTAAAAATGTTCTTTATCTCGGAATTCCTATCTTTAGGACTATTATCTATATAGTCCCTAAGAATCGGTTCGAACTATATTGCGGCTAAGCCTCGTAAGTAACTAGATTTAAATATAACCTTTACTACTTTTTAATTTATCGTAGTAAGATAAAACTAAAAATAAGCTTTAAGAGAGGTAATAAACTCTTATAGCTTAGCTAATTCTTTAGTATAAGGTTTAGGAGCCTTAATCTTTAAAATAGAACTACTATCTATAAAGCTTATTAAGGGATAAGAAAGCTTTAAATGCCTTAAACTAGCCTGCGGCTAACTAGTTAGCTATAGTATTATAGAAGTAGATATTTCTTCTTTTATTTATTATAATTAAATAGACGTAATTATAATAAATACCTTTTCTTTATCGAATAACTTAAAGAACTTACTAAGTATAAAATACTAAGTAATCTTTATCGGAGCTATTTAATCGTAAAGACTCTTATAAGCTAGTTTTATATTACGGAACCCCTAGCGTTTCTTATACGCTAAGTAGCTTTATATAGTTTATCTAATTTAAATTTACTTGCTAAAAGGGATAAAGAAGACTTAGTATAGACTACTAAACCGAATAAGGTAAGGGTATCTTATTATGCGGATTTTTTAGGTTAAAACTAGCTAGAGAAAAAGAAAAAAGGAAAGGAAAGAAGTTAAGGGAAAGAGGAGCGAAGACCTCTTTTTATACTTTTCTAAGGCTACTAAAAGGTTCCCCTTTTACATGCTTTTATATACTTTTATATGCTTTTATATATTAAGCTATAACCTATACCCCGTATAACTTATAAGGTTACTAAACCACTTCTTAAGCTAATAAAAATAGCTTATACTATCTTTATTACTAGTTATAAGTAATATACGCTTTATTACTTACGACTAGCTTATAAGACTAAATATCCTTATTTTAAAACTTTTTACGAGATTTTATCCTCTTTTAAAGTAAGGCCTCTTACTTTAGCTTTATATAAGGTATCGGTCGATTATATAAAAAAAAGGCCTCTTACCTTAGCTCTATATAAGATATCGGTCGATATAAATCCCGTTACTAGCTAAAGCTAGCTTAAGCCGAATATAAGCGTATTTAGCCTATACCGCTTATAGCTAATACTAGCCGTCTTTAACCGTTAGGCTATATCGTCTCTCCTTATAACTACCGGTATTTACTTTAATAGTTATAACTTATAACTAGCGGTATTTACTTTACTAGTTACTCCTTTATATTTAGCGGTATTTACTTTACTAGATATTAGTACTTTTAGTACTTAGGATTACTAACGGAATAAGGTTTCCGTTATATAAAACCTCCCCTTTTTTGCAACTAGTCTACCTTATATAAAGTCTTATAACTTTATATAAAGAAAGGGGGTGCGCTTTTTGCTATAAGTATATCTTACTTACTAAGTAGTTTAACGCGGCTTAGCTACGCGAAGGCCGCCTTTAACTTAAGCGGCCCGCGGCTTAAATACTATAAAGAAACAATATAATAATACCGCACTGCTAAAAGGTCTCGCCCCGGCCTTAGTTAAGGGTCGGGACGCTAATTATTATCTATATACCTATATCTTATATACCGATATACGAGTAGCTAGAGCGCTTATATCTTACGTTTTATAATAATTGCCGCCTTAAAAGGAAAGATAATAACGTCCTTGTTATCTATAAGACGGGACCTCCCCGGTTTATTAAGCTAGTAGCTAAAAGCTATGCACGCTTATTTTATCACGCGCGCTTAAGGGAGCCTTATTTCTATATAGACTTATAGGTCTACTTTCTTCTATAGGGATCGAACCTACGCTAAAGAAATTGCTACTATTTGCTACGGAGAAATAATGCGATAATACCGCACTGCTAAAAGGTCTCGCCCCGGCCTTAGTTAGGGGTCGGGACGCTAATTATCGTCTATATGCTTGCATCTTATATACTAACATACGAGTAGCCGGAGCGCTTATATCTTACGTTCCATAATATTAAAGCCTTAAGCGTTAAGCTTAAAGTATAAGTAGTAGTTTATCTTTTATCCCCCTTTTAGCTGCCTTTTTAATATAAAGGCGAAAAAGTAAGGAAGATTCTATCCCGCGCTTTTATTATAAGTAGCGCGGCCTTAAAAAGTAGGCTTAAAGCGGGCCCTTTTAATAAGAATTCGGTATTTTATAGTACGCGTATATTCTTAATTAAGCTCGTTTTATATTTACGCCGCTTTGTTATTAATCCTATATACAGTTTAAAGGATAAAGCCTTTTACGCACCGCGTATATATATATACTTTTTTCCTTACTTACTAAAAAGCGCCTGTCCTTAATATATACTTCTTATATATTTACTAACCTGCCTTTAATATACCTTTGCCTTTTTACCGCTATTAAGTTATTCTTATTACTATCGCTATACTTAAAAAGAAGGTTGCCTTTTTTAACCTTAATATAAGCCTGCTTTTTAAGCTACTAAGTTAAGATACTAAAGCTAAGGACGCTTAAGCTCGCCGCGGCACTAAGTATAAAATCCCTAACTATATATATATAGGCCGCTTATTAAGTAATAATATACTTATAGTTTTTTAAGGCTATTAAAATTAAGCTTATATATATCCGGGCTATGCCCGCTATATAAGCGTATATAATCTACGTTATTAACCTTTTTTTTAGCTATTTTTATAAAAGAATATATCGCTTATACCTTTAGTAACTATTCTTATTTTTAAGTAAGTAATTTTATATTAATCCCGCTCTTACCTTTTAGCTAATCCCCTTTATAGCTTACCGCTATTAAAAAGAATATAGCTTATAAGCTTTATACCGCTTAAAAGGAGTCGTATAAGTTTAGTAAGCCTATTAAGCGCTTTATATATATAAAGCTTACCTTTATAGCGATAAAGCTTTAATAACACGCCGGCGCTATTATAGCCTGCGCTTTTACGTTTAAGGCCGCCTTTAGCCCGGCCTTACTTAATAGGAATATTAAGCATCTTACCTTTACCTTTAGCCGTTTTATAAATAATATATACGCGGCTTATAAGGTTAACGCTAAGTTCCTTAATAAGCTTACTAATACTATTATAGTTATATATTAAACCGTTTACTTTATAGCTTAAATTATAGCGAGTATAAAAAATACGCTATTTATAGTAGCTAACTATCTTAGCTTTAGCGGCTATAAAGACTAGGATATTGCCTTTAAAGGTTATTTACTTAACTTAGACTTAGTATAGGCCTATGCTACTCTCGCCCTACTTAAGCCTCCGCCCTTTAGGATCCTTATTATTTTAAAGGATTTTAAAGCTAAGGCTAAGGCTAAGAAGAAAGCTTAAACTAAAGCTCTCGCTAAAGCTCGTGCTTAAAAGCGCGCCGCTCTTACTTAAAAGTTTTAGTATTAAGGGGCGCTTAAGCATAAAGATAAGGGGAAGGCCGTAAAATCTAACGCTATATCCGACTTAAAGAAGCTTAAGTTTTATATCGATAATAAAAAACCGGGGGAAAAGGAGAATAAAGGCGATAATAAGAAGGCTAATACTAAGGACCTTAAGAATAAAGGTCGCTCTTAGCCCGGCTTTAACGCTATCCTTATTATTTTTAATGCTAGTAGTAGCGATAGTAATAATAGTAATAGTAATAATAAAGAAAAAGACTTTATTTTAACTTTTACTATACCCGCCCTTAGCCCGCTAACTAGTCCCGGCGTTTTTTTAGCTATATAAAAGCGCACTTATAGCCTTTTTAAAAGTAGTGCCTTTAAAGCTAACAACTTTATAAATACTACCTTAAAGCGTATTTATATTGCCCTTACTTTAGCTTAGCGGGTTAAGAGGAAAAGACTAAAAACCTTAGCTTAAACCTTAAGTACTATTAGTTTCTTACTTATAGTAAGGCTAAGTCGCTTTTTCTTAGCTTCCTTATAACGCTTAACTTAGCTTAATTAACTAAGTATTATTTAAGTTACCTTACTTAGCTTAGGTTCGTGCCGCCTTCCTTACCCGCTTACGCTAAAGCCGGTGCCTTTTTAATAGTAGGTACCCCGCGGGCCTTAAAGTAGATACCTTAAAAGGCTGCTAATAAAGCGACACCCTCTCTATCTACCCCTGCCGCGACCTTAAGCTATTATAGGCGCGGGAGGGGGAGGGGGAAGGCGCTTATTACCTTAACTCGCGGTCGTAGTTAAGCGGGGCGCCCTTATAGCACTCCCCGATCCGGCGGGTCTTAGCGTGGCGCCGGTAATATAAACTATAAAAAAGACTATAAATATACTTTTTTAGTATAAAAAACTATAATATATAAACGAAAAATTACTTTATAGATAACTTAAAGAATAATTTAAATATAACTACTAATAACGATAATATAATAAATGTAAAACATTGTAAAGCTTATATAAAAGCGAAAGAAATAGATAAAAAGAAAAAGACTTTTTATAAAAGGAAATACTCTTTTAAAATAAACTTTATACTAACTTTTAAAGTCTTGCTAAAACCTGTAATTAAAATAAAATTTTCACCTTTATTTCTTTATTAAAATTCCTAGAATATAAATAAGAATTAATAAATAATATAAATAGAATAACTAAAAAAGAAGTCTTTTAAAACAATATAAAGGAATTTATATATAATATAAACCTATGTTGCTTTAAAAACAGTCTTAAATATAATATAAGTCTTACTTATTTTACCTGTTATTTTAACAGTAAAATAAAAAAGATAAATAGGACTATACTTAATAAGGTTTAAGCTATACTTTTTACCTTAAAATTACTAAAATACTTTTAAGCCTTAGTTTATAACGCTTTAAAAATATATAGATATACCCTTAAGATAAAAAAGTAACTACACCTTAGTAAATAGCTTTTTTTAGTATAAATTAAAGAATCCGAGCTTTTCTTTTTATAGCTATATATCCTCCTTATATTTATAATATACTAAGCTAGTAAGGGCCGCTTATATGCCTATAATAAGTAAAGATACTTAAGAAGAGGTCGAACTTTATTATAGGCTGCCTTAAATAATTTTAAGCGGCGCGATGTCCTTGTTATTTAGGCGCTCGCGAGGCTTTTTTAAGGCGCTTAAAAGTAATATTATAATAGCGTTTTTACTCCTCGGTAACTTCTATAACCGCTTAATAATTCAAAATAACACTAACAACGACTTAAGGCAAGCTATAGCCACCTTAGTAACTAGGCTAAATTGTTAAGGGAGGTATCTTTAAGCAGTCGCGATAGCTTTATTATAAAGGCACAAATGTAGCTATAATTATACAAAGAATATAAAGCGGAGCTTTAAGCAGTAAGATATACAGCTAATAAGAATATAAGATAGTATAAAAGTAGCTCCGCACGAGATTTAAGTGGAGTATATCTCTTATTATGTCTGCCTTATTTCTTTTAAGACGTTATAAATTAAAGCCTTAAAGTAAAGTAGTTTTAGTAGCTACATATTTTTAAAATTAGTCTCCGTATTTTACTATTGGCTTTTTATTGCCTATAAAGAAGGAAAACAGCATAGCTTTAAGTTTTAAAGACTTTGATAAAAAAAGTATTTAGTAGCACTATATATTATAAAAATAAAACCCTTAATAATAAACTAAAGCCTTTAACTAGTAAAGGGGTAATAATAAGCTAAAAGGTACTATTTATAAAATATACGACTTTTTTAAACAAAAGGTAATAATTTTTATAGGTATAACTAGATTAGAAAATTTTATCGTAAACGGAAAGAATATATACTAATTTAAATAATATGCGTTCTTTAAATAGATTTTTTAAAAACTATAACAATAATAATACTCTTAAAGTTAATAATAATTTTACTAGTAACAATACTAGTAATATTAAAACTAATAAGAGTAATACTAGTAATAAGAATATTAATAATAAGAATAATAATACTGGTAATAATAATTATAATAATAATACTAGTAATAATAATACTAGTATACTAATACTTAGTAAATAAATTTAAAAAACTTAAGTAAGAATACTTAAGAAGCCTACTAAATACTATGAAGGTTTTATAGAATACCCTAAATATAATATTATATATAATATAAATAATATAAAATAAATTTCTTTTCTTATAAGGAGAAAGAGGGGTTCTATAAAGCCTACTACGTATAAGCAGGCTAGAAATAGTTCGTAAGTAAAAAAGTGAGATAAAGCTATACGAATTAAACTAAACAAACTTATAAGTCTAAATGCTTATAAAGTATAAGAGTACCTTAGTAATAAGAAGGCTTAAAGTGGTTAAGAAGTTTATAAAATAAAGAATAATAATAAAGCTAATATAACGAAATATAAAGCCCGCTTTATATTATAAGGCTATAGGGAAATATATAGCTTAAATTGTGTTAAAACCTTCTTTATAGCTACTAAACTTCAGTCTACTTAACTCCTATTAATACTAGCAATAACTAAGAGTAAGTAAATACTATAATATAATATAAAAAATATATTTCTTTATATAAATATTAAAAGAAAGACTTATAGAAATATACTATAAGGTTATAAAGACTAAAGAATAGATTTAAGACCTTGAGTATAATAAGAATAATAAAAATAAAAAGCAGTATAATAAAAATTTAAAGCTAGTTATAAAATTAAAGAAAGCTTTATATAGTTTTAGACAAGGTTTAATACTTTTATAGGATTTATTTTCTAAGGTCTTAAGTAAGCAAGAAATTTCCTGCCTGCTTATAAACAAAGGGGTATTTATAAAAAAGAAGCTATATATAACTATATTACTTTAGATAAACGATCTTTTGTTTTTTAAGCTTATAAAAAAGTTTATAATTTAAATAATTAATAAAATTAAAAAGGTCTTAATAAAAGACTTCTAAAAGATAACTATAGTTAGAAAAAAAGCAAAATAAATATATGTATATCCTAGGAAATATCTACTTTTAATAAAATAAAGTAATGTAATAAATAAAATATAAGAACTTTAAAAACCCCTGCTATAAAAAGAGTTTAGCTAAATAAAATAGAAGATTATATAGCTATAAAAGAAGATATTTTATTATACTAAATATAAATAAGCTTACTATTATTTTAGTATTATTTTTGAGGCTTAATATATAATATATAGTAGTATTATCTACTAAATTTATTTTTAATTAAGGGATTCCGTATTTTAAAGCACGAGAAATATTTTAAAAATATCTTAATAAATACCTTATCTTACGTATATATTATAACTATAATATACTATTTTTAAAAGCCCATACTAGTGCTAATTAAGCTAGTAACCTCATAGACTATAGGTTAGTCCTTAGATATTATTGTTATATAAAGAATAACCTTATAAGCTAAGCTTATAAAAAATAAAAATCTGTAGAACTCTTTGTTTATATATAGTAGAATATATAGGTCTTAAAAAGGCTAATAAGAAAGGCTTATGTTTTTATAGCTATTTTAATATAATAGTAAAAATAATATTTATAAATATACTTAAAATAAAAGTCCTTATAATATTTAAAAGTAATTAATCTACTTTTAAAATAGCTTAAAATCCTATTTTAAATACGCTAAAGTAATATATAAGCTTAGCGTATAATTTTATATATAATAGTATAAAATAAAAGAAAATAAAACTTTATTATATAAGATTAAAAAGTAATATAGTAGAAATATTTACTAAGAGATTAAGCTTTATATTATTTAAAAAATTCTAGATTTACTAAGAATAAAAAGAGTTAAATAAGTTATAAAGAAGTTATATATAAATGTTTTTAGCTATTTTTTATAACTTTTTTCAGCTTTCCTCTATATAGCTTTAAGGTTTTTTCCTATATAAAAAAGGTTTCTTAAAGAATATATATAATTTTAAGGGTTTTACTTATATAAAGACTAAAGCAGTGAAACAAGCGTAGTATAAAGCAGGCAGGTTGCTATAAGAAAGAGGATTATAAAAATATAGAAAGTATATAAAAAGGTAAAGAAATAAATAAGATATATATAAATAAGATATATATAATTAATACTAATAATCTAACTAAAGTAAAGAAGGCACTAAGGCCTCTTATTATAAATCATTCCTAAGCTATAAGTTACCTTAGTAACTAAGGGAAAGGTCCCTTATTTAGCATAACCTTATATAGTAAACCTATAGCTAAATACGGGCTTACGTTATCTTAGTAAGCCCGGGGATTAATTTTATAAGAAATATAAAATAGCGCGGTAACTTAGCGTAAATCTTAAAGATCTTACTTATAGTCTTTCTATATACTTCTTTCTTCTTTCCTTATATCTTGCTTATATATACGTTATAAAAGGCAAGAGAATATATATAATATGTAAAAACGCATAGCGGGTTTAATATATATTTCAGCGTCTTTATACTATATACTATTTATACTATACTAGCCTATAACCTATAAGAGAGTATATTTTACTCCTTTATATAAAGACTTTTACTAGAAATAATTTACTTATATATAAGTTTTTCTTTATAAAAAATTAGGTTTCTTTTTAGCTATAAAAAAGAATTGTTTTCTTTTTTAAGGTTCTTTATAAAGTGTCCTTTTATATTATAAGTATCTTTTAAAAGGGCTATAAAAATAAAGAATACTCTTTTTTAGCTTATAAGCTAAATATAGTATAAATAGTACATAATATAAATCTGCTAAAGCATATATTAAATCTGCTATATAATTTTACATATAAATTCTTTGTAATATAATATATTACCTAAGTATATTAACAGCTTATTTAAAGCAAGGCTCTTAGCTTTAGTTTAGTCCTTAACTAAGATAATAAAAACCTATACTAAATAACTAGTAATTTAAATAATAATAACGTAGCGCGGTGCTAATATAATAACTTTATAAGGGCTTCTTTAAAACTTAGTAAACCTTAAAGCGCCCTTAGCTTAGCTAAAACCTAGCAAATATTATATAGCTCGCTAGGTTTTATAGCAGATAAAAATAAAGTAATAACTTAAAATACCGCAACTTATAAACTAATAGCAACTAAGAGATATAATAATTACTAATTATAAAGTCGGCTTAAAAATAATAATATAACTTAATAGTAGGTTTATAATAGTTTAAGCTAATTAACTAATTAACTTATTTATAACCGGCTCCTCCCTTTTTTATATGTAGTTATAAAGGCTAATATATTAAATAGTAAGAAAAAAACAAGAAAAATAGGACTATACTTAATAAAGTTAAAGCTATACTTTATACTTTAAAGTTATTAAAATATCTTAAAGCCTTAATTTAGAACACTTTAAAAAAATAATATAGACATTCGTTTTTAGATAATAAAGTAACTACACCTTAATTAATAGTATTTTTTAGTTTAAATTAATAAATCCGAGCTTAAATATACATAACTTATTAACTTATAGTAACTAATAAATAAATTAATTACTTACTATAAAGTCGGCTTAAGGTTAATATTATTGCTTTATAATAAGCTTATAGTAGCTTAAGCTAATTAACTAACTAACTTATTTATAGCTAGCACCTCTGTCTTTTTTTATTTAGTTATAATAGCTAATATAGTAAGACTTAGATTAAAAAAGGAATAAAAGGTTTTTTCTTAAGTACTTTAGTTTCTCTATATATAATAAAAACTAAGCGATAGCTTAAAAACTTATATTAAGTCCTTAGTATAAACTTTATAATAATACTATAGCTATTATAGCTAAGTTTAATTTTTTAACATAATAGCTTAATATAGTTTATATTTTATTAACTCTTTTTTTAATAATAATAAAAAGATTTATATACTGTTTTTAAATAGATATTATATATAAGACTAAGTTTTATACTTACTTTATATATATTATAGCTTATATAATTTCTGGTTACTTTAATAAAAAGAACTTATTAGCGCTTTTAAAAAGCTTAGTTTTTCTTAGTGCTTTAATAAACCTTATATTTACTAAAATAACTAGCTTATAATCATTTTTTTATAAGTAATATTACCTTTATTTATTATAAAAATAATAAGAATTTAGCTAATTTAATAATTATAGCTTTTAAGAAGAAGTGTATAATAATAAACTAAAGAGAATTATAGTAGTTTTTAAAAATCTATGTTCTTTAAAATAACTTAAATAAGAAACCTTAGCTTTACTAATTCTTTTATATTAAAAAAACATAGCTTAATACTTTAATCTTTAAAAGCTAAACTAGTTTAAAAAAAACCTTTTCCCTTATAATAATGTTTAGGTATATATAAAGTAAGCTTTTATTTATAAAATTTAGCTTTATTAAAGCAAAGTTAAATTACTAAGTTATATAATATATATTACTTATAAAAATATTACTAAGCTAGTATTTTAATAAGCTTAATTTCTTTATTACTTTTTTAAACTTTACTAAAAGCTTACAAACTATTTAATTTCATACTTATATACTACTAAGTATCTTACGATTTAATCTTAAAGCACTTTTAACTTTAAAGAAGATATTATTACTTTAATTTAAGCTTTTTATTATAGTAACTTTTAAACCACTTTTTATATAACTTTTCTAAATTATTAAGAGATATAAAAGTCTTTATAAAGCTTTATTCTTAAACCTTTAAGCAGCTTAACTTTATAGAAAGTTAAGAAATAAAATATAGTTATAAACTTGTTTACTAAAATAAAGCTTGTCGCCTTTATATATATATCTAAATAAACTATTATTACTTTCCGCCTCTTTTAGTAGCTTTTTATAAAGCTAAACAGAAAACTTATTATTAAGTATAATAATCTTTAAGCTTTTTAACTTATTACTTGGAATATTCTTTGCTTATATATAGCTTTTTATTATATAAATATATATACTTATTAAGCTACATAAGTATATAAGGAAGGCCTTTTAAATTTTAATTATATACCAACTTTTTAAATACCTATAAACGGCTATATAAAGGTCCTTTTAAGCTAAAAGTTTAATAACTTTATTTAATAACTTAGCTATATTAATATCTTTACTTTAGTAAGAATTTAATATATTTAGCTAATACTACTAACTTTAAGCGCAACTTAAAGGGGTATATAATATAGGGTATATAGCTTTTAATAGCGCGCTTTCTTTAGTATATATAATAATTTAAACGCTACTAAGATATCTTAATATACTATTAATATATCTTAATTCTATTATACTAGTAATATTATATTATTATTTATCTTTAGTTAAGGATATATAGTAGCTATTAATAATAATTTTTTAAATAGCTAAATTAAGAGTTATTTAGTATCTTTATTATATATATTTATAAGATTTACTTATTAATATAAGTATTATAGCTCTTTATACTTAAAAGCGCGTTTTACTTTTATAAGATTTAAATTTAGCTTAATAGTTATAAGCTTAAAAGAAACAGCGCTAAGTTACTTAACTTAAAACTTTTGCTAAAACTATAATTTAATATTTACCTATAGCCTTAAGGTTTTATCCTTTAAAAAAGATATGTATATTATAATTATAGCATGTTTAGCACTAAAAATATAAATAGTAGCCGGGTTTACACCTCGCTAATATAAGGATTAAAAAACCTTAAGTTTATATAGCCTTGTTTAAAGCTTATATTTATATAACTTAAAGGAGTATATTATATAAAGTAAACTATACGCTATAAATACTAATTATACACCACTTTGTTAAGCGCGTTTTACTTTTAAAAAATGTTAATTTAGTTTAATAATAGTTATTTTTAGCTAAAGTAATAAACTATACTAATTTATTATAAAAATAACTACCTAGCACTTTAAAAACGCTTGTAGATTTACTAATAGCTTAGCCTTACGATAAGTGAGTTTATTTAGACTTAGTTTTACTTAAGCGTAATAATAACTTATTAAGGGCATAGCTTTTAGCTTTAGTTTTCTTTTTTACTTAGAGAATAAAAACGTATATTAAACTAATTAATAACTTTAATATTAATAATATAGCGTAGTGCTAGTATAATAACTAAGTGAAAGCCCTTTTTAAAGCTTAGCTTAAGGCTAATAAAATTATATAGCCTACTAAGCCTTTTAAGAAAAAATATAGTAACGCTTAAAATATGTATTTTTATAGATAATTAAATACTTATACTATAAAGTAATATTAACTTAATAATAAAAAGAATTATTATTTTTAGTTACTATTAGTCGATAAACTATAAGTATTTAATTATTCGCTAAAATATATATTTTAAGCGTTGCTTTATATTTTTACTTTAAGACTTAGCGGGCTATGTAGTTTTCCTAGCTTTTAACTAAGCTAAAAGCACTTTAAAGCTTACTAAGCCTTAAAGCAGGCCCTTACTAAGTAATTATATTAATACTATGCCGTATTATTAATATTAAAATTCCTAAGTGTTTAATATAAGTCTTTATTTTCTTAATTAAAAACTAAATTAAAGCTAAAAGCTATACTTTTTATAAGTTATTATTATACTTAAGTAAGACTAAGCTTAAGCAAGCCTACTTATACTAAGGCTAAGCTATTAGTAAATCTATAAGCGTTTTTAAAAGCGCTAGTTAGCTAATTTTATATTAAGTTAGTATAGTTTATTAATTTAGCTAAAAAAACTATAATTTTATAATAAGTTAGTATAGTTTATGAATTTAGCTAAAAAAACTATAATTTTATAATAAGTTAGTATAGTTTATTAATTTAGCTAAAAAGACTATAATTTTAGCCGGATTTAAACTAACTTTAATATTATAGCTAGTATACTTTTTAAGTTTATACTTATTATATTATAAAGGTTAAAAAAAGCTGTTATAAACGTTTATAGTATTATTAAAATAAAACCTTGTTAATATAAAAGTAAAGTATTACTCTTTATATATATATATATATACTGCTATTTATATATATACTTTGTTTTTAAGATATATACTATTATTAGCCCGTTTTACTTACTTATAGTACTTATACTTAGTAAGTACTAACACTTTTTAAATGCCCGCGCTTATATATATATATATATAGCCTATATATATAGCTTATATATAGCTTAATATAACTTATATATAAAAACTTTAAAGCTGTTACTAGTGCCGCAATAAACATTTCTTTTTTTTTCTTAATACCTTTATATTTTCAAGCAATAATGTTTTTATATTTTAAAGTAATAGTGCTTTTATACTTTAAAGTAATAATACTTTTATACTTTAATATAACAATGCCTTAATTGCTTATAATACTTTGTTAATCTTATTTTTACAATATAACAGAAACCTTATTTTATTTATAATCTTAAGTACTAAAAGTACTAATATTTAGTAAAGTAGATACCGCTAAATATAAAGGAGTAACTAGTAAAGTAAATACTGCTAATTATAAGTTATAACTATTAAAGTAAGTACTAGTAGTTATAAAGAGAGACAATATAGCTTTATAGTTAAAGACGGCTAGTATTAGCGATAAGCGGTATAAGCTAAATACGCTTATATTTAGATTAAGCTAGCTTCGGCTAGTAATAGGATTAGTATTAAATAAATCAACCGATACCTTATATAATTAACTAATACCTTATATAAACTTAAGGTAAGAGGCCTCCCTTTAAAAGATAATAAAATCTCGTAAAAGGTTTTAAGATAAGGATATTTAGTCTTATAAGCTAGGTATAAGTAATAAAGCGTATATTACTTATTACTAGTAATAAAGATAGTATAAGCTATTACTAAAAATAAAGATAGTATAAGCTATTTTTATTAGTTTAAAAAGTAGTTTAGTAACTTTATAAGTTATATAAAGTATAAGTTATAGATTAGTATATAAAAGCATATAAAAGCATATAAAAGGAAAGTCTTTTAATAGCCTTAAAAAGGTATAAAAGGAGGTCCTTCCTCCTCTTTCCCTTAACTTCTTTCCTTTTTTTCTTTTTTCTTTTTTAGCTAGTTTAAACTTAATAAATTCGTATAATAAGATACTCTTGCCTTATTTAGTTTAGTAGTTAGTACTAAGTCTTCTTCTCTCTTTTCGGCTAGTAAATTTAAATTAAATAAATTACGCCTTACTGCTTATTATATAAGAAATAATAAAGGTTTAATTATATAAAACTAGCTTATAAGAGTTTTTATAAACTTAATAGCTTTAATAAAGAATACTTAGTATTTATAAACTTAGTAAGTTCTTTAAGCTATTAAGTAAGAGAAAAGTATTTATTATAATTACGTCTATTTAATTATAATAAATAAAAGAAGAAATATTTACTTTTATAATACTATAACTAACTAGTTAGCCGTAAGCTAGTTTCAGGCATTTAAAGCTTTCTTATCCCCTAATAAGCTCTATAGATAATAGTTTTATTTTAAAGATTAAAGCACTTAAACCCTATACTAAAAAATTAGCTAAGCTATAAAAGTTTATTACCTTTCTTAAAGCTTCTTTTTAGTTATATCTTACTATAATAAATTAAGAAGTAGTAAAGGTTATATTTATATTTAGTTGCTGATAAGGCCTAGCCGTAATATAATTTAAACCGACTTTTAAGAACTATATAGATAATAGTCTTAAAGATAAGAATTCCGAAATAAAGAATATTTTAAGAATTTCGATAACTTTTAAGAAGCTTTATAAAAAACGTTTAGAATTATAGATAAGTAACGATTAGCAAAGCATAAATTAAAAAGCCTTAAGTAAGTTATATCTTTATTAGCTTACGTAGCTCGATTTTAATAAATAACTTTTAAGCTAAAATAAAAAGACGATGTCTTTATAGCGACTTTTTATAAAGGTCTTTAAGAAGAAGTTAAAAACGAAATCTACCGCTTAGATAGGCTAAAGACGCTATTAAACTATATTAGTTTAGCGGTCTATTTAAACGATAAGTAGTATAAACGCCGGTATAAGAAAAACACTATTCGACTCCCGGCGGGGTTATAAAGAAAAATAACAAAAAGCGATAGCACGACTTAAGTAATATAATAAACCTAAATACCCTTAAAGCGAGCTTGCTAAAGCCCGCTAAAAACGCTATTTAATGCTTTAACTATATAAACAAAGGTTATATTATAAGAGATTATATTAAGAAGAGGAATTCCTTTAAGGGAAGAAATATGCCTATTTATAAAAATAATGCCCTTTTAGCTTATAATCTGCGATATACTTTACTACTACCTTAAATCGAGGATACTAAAAAAATTAACGCTAAGCGTATTATGCCGACCTTTAGTCCGTTTAAAACTAGTTTACTTATAAAAGGTCTTTATTAAAAAGAACTTAATAAAGAAATAAAGATAGAAGCTAAAAGCTTAGATAATTAGTAAAGGAATGCTTTTAAGACTAAGGATAATTATAAGTTAAGAACTTACTTATAAACTACTAATAAAGATAACGAAAACACTCCTTATTTTAATACGAATATTATACTTTTAAATATAGAAGATAATAGCAGCTATAATTTTCAAGACCTCGAATTTAACAAAATAAACGAAAAGCCCTCTTTTAAAAAAGAAGATAGTAATAAGCTTTACGCTTCTTTTATAAAATATCTCGATATAGTTATTACTATTAAGGATAGAGTATATAAGTAGTTATCTTAAACTAAATACTATTAAGACGACTATCTTATATACTTTTCGGATAAGTAAGAAAGCGGATAGTTTCTTAAATTTAAGAAGACTTATAATAAACCCGCTATAACAACTAAGGAACTTATTACTAATACTAAGGTTTTTATAAAAAATCTTAAAGAAGATATCGAAGCTAATAAATAGGAACTTATATAAGAAAATACTAATAACTAGATTAAAATCGAATAACTTTTACTCTTTAAGTAGTATAACGAAATAACTGTCGAAAACCTTTAAGACGGTAACTTAGTATTAATAAGTAAAATTATTAAGCTAAAAGAAGATTATATATCTCTTTTTATATATATTACTAATCTAATTAAAGATAAAGACGATCTTAATAAAAAGAACAACAAGCTAGCTAATAAGCTTAAAGAAGATATAGAATTTCTTAACTTAGCTATTAAAGATACGTTTAGATAATATAGCGAGTATTTTAAAACTAATTATAATCTTCGTAATAAGAATTATAATTTAGATATACTACTAAAAGCAGAACGATTCTTAAAAAATATGCTTTAAAACTAGCTAAAAACGTAGTAAAGCGAGTATAATAACCTTAAACGATATAATAAGATAATTTATACTAAAGGAGTTTTTATTTATAATACTATAATAAAAGATTGTGCTATTATTAAAGATTTAGTTTTTAAAGCTATTAAAAAGCTTAGTAACTTAAATAGACTAATTTTATAAAAAGAATAAAGATTTACTAAGAAGTTAGTAAACGAGGTAAAAAACTAATAAGCTTAAGAATAATAAGGCTATCTCTTAGTAAAAAGAACCTACTTATATTAAATAATAATTCTTAAAGTATAAAAATAAGCTTTTTATTTAATTTAAGAGGATATCGCCTTAACGTATTAGTAGATTGCGGTGCGATAAGAAGCTATATTTTTCTTATAATAGTAAATCGTTTAGAATTACGTTATAAAAGAAAAGATAAGCCTTATATGCTTTTATTAGCAGAAGAATTACTCTTTAAGTATAATAACAGTAAGATTATATTAAAGACTAATTCTTTTAAGTATACGATTAGAATTTATAACTTTAAAGATTCTTTTAACGTCTTAGTTATTAGCTATAATATTACATTAAGACTACCCTTTTAATACAAATATAATCCTATAATAGATTAAGATAAAGGCTTTTTTAAGTTTAAAAACGATACTTTAAATATTTTACTTAATACTTTAATAAAGAACGACCCCGGAATAAAACCCTCGAAGAATTTAAATACGGCAATACTTAATAATAACTATATAAGGGATAGTAATAATAAGGATAATAAAGCTTCCTATATAGATATAAATATTATATCAATAGATATTATTACGAAAGATAATAAGACGACTAGTACGATTAAAGATAATACGACTACGATTAGTATAATATAAGCAAAAATAACGCTAAACCTTAATAAAGAAACTAAAAGCCTTAAAGAAAATTATAAAGCTACTTATAATTTATTAAAAGAAAATTTATTAAATACCTTAAAGGATATGAAATAGCAATACCTTAAGTAAAAAGATAAGATTAAGAAGAAACGGAATAAGAGAAAGATTAAGAATAAGATACGTAAAAATAGCTTATAGTATTTAGAAGGTACTATTAATTTAAAACACCTTAAAGAGCGAATATATATATAAGACGTTTAAAAGAAACTATTAACTTAAAACACCTTAAGAATCGTTATTTAAAGGTACTTAGAAATATATTAAAAAGATATTTTAATATATTTACGCCGCTACTTAAAGATAAGCTACTACTATAAGGTAGTTAAGATTATAAAATTAAGTTAAAAGAAGGCTTTAAGGCTAGATTCTATAAGATATAGAACTTATATAAGAAGTATTTAAAGTTATTAAAAGAATATATCGATAAAAACTTATAAAAAGGTTATATTAAAGAGTATGAATTAAAATATAGAGCTCCTATACTATTTGCTTTAAAAAATAGTAAAGATAAAGAAAAATCTCGACTTTATATCGATTTGCAAGAGATAAATAACGATATAATAAAGGACCGGACTTCGTTACCTCTTATAAGCAAAATAAAAGATAGATTAGCTAATAGGTAGTAGTATATTAATGTTAACCTTAAATCTACTTATAGCTAAATCCGTATTAAAGAAGAAGACGAATTTAAAATAGCCTTTAGAACGCGATATAGACTTTACAAATTTTTAGTTGTGCTTTTAAGATTAACTTATATACCGGTAACCTTTTAAAAGAGAATTAATAGTATATTAAATCTTTATTTAGACCGTTTTTATATAGCGTATTATGATAATATTATTATATACTTTAATAGGCTAAAGCAATACTATAAAGAAGTTAATATAGTACTAAACGCGTTAAGAAAAGCTAGCTTATATATTTTACTAGAAAAATATAGCTTTTATATATAAAAAGTATAATTTTTAAAGTATATAATTACCCCTTTTTATATAAGAATAGACCCTTAAAAGATTTTTATAATTTTAGATTAGCTAATTCCTACGAATATAAAAAAAATTTAAAGCTTTATAGGATATGTAAATTATTATAGAAAGTTTATATCAGACGTTTTTAAGATAATTATACCGATATTATTAGTATTAAAGAAAGCTAAAACGGACTCTTTTAAGTAGAACTTATAAGTAGATAAAGCTTTTAAAAAGATTAAAGAATTACTTATTAAAAACCTTATATTAAATACCTATAATATAAAGAAGCCGTTAAAGTTATAAACGGATACTTTAAATTTTATATTAAGTGCGTAGTTAAGCTAAGGCGATAAAAACCATATTCTTAAACCTATAGCGTTTTATTTAAAAAGGCTAGTAGGTATAAAGATTTACTACCTTATCTATAATAAAGAATTCTTAGCTATTTTATATACTTTTAAAGAATTTCGACATTATATCTTAAGAAATAAATATAAGCTTAAGGCTTATACGGATTATAAAAATATAGGTTATTTTACTATAACGTAATTATTAAATGCTAGGCAAATAAGATAGGCTTAAATCTTTTCGGAATTTAATTATAAGATAATTTCTAAAAAGGATTCTAAGAATAACTAAGGTAATATAATTAGCTAATAACTAAACATTAACAATAAAAAAGAGCCTTATAAAGAGACCTTATTATTTTTAAATAATAATAGTAATTTAGAGTTAAAGACGTTATATATACTATTTAATATATAAGGAGATCTTACTACTTTAAAATTACTTAAGAATTCTTATAAGAACTTAAATAAAAAAAGATATAAGAATTTTAAGTAAGAGGGAAAAATAGCCTTTTATAAGAATAAGCTATTCTTTACCTTAAAGACTAAGAAAATAGTTTTAACGGATTTTTATTCGCACCCTTTATATAGATATTAAGGTATTATAAAAACGTATAACAAAACTAAAAACTATTATAATACCTATAACCTTTATAAGAAAGTCTAAAGAGTTATTAAGTTATGCGGAGTATATAATAAAAGCAAGGCTATATAATATAAGCCTTATAGTAACTTAATTCCTTTAAAAGTTTCTTTAAGACCTTAAGACTTTATAGCCTTAAACTTTATTACGAAATTACTAAAGTCTATAAATCTTATAACTAGTATAAAATACGATTTTATTTTAATTATAGTTAATTATCTTATAAAGTACGGCTATTTTATTTAAATATATAAAGCTATAGATATAGAAAGGTTATATTATACTTTTATAAGATATATTATAGCTAATTAAGGACTTCTAAGTTAGATTATTTTAAATAAGGATCGGAAATTTATTTTTAACTTTTAGTAAGGTTTAACGCAAGCCTTAAGTATTAAGCATAAATTATTTACTGCTTTTTACCTTATTATAGACGGAAGAATAAAACGATTAAATTAAACGCTTTAGCAATATCTTTAAAGCTATATAAATTATTAGTAGGATAATTAGCTTTTTAAATTGCTTATAGCATAGTTAGCATATAATACTTCTTATTTTAAGCCTATTAAGAATACTCCGTTATTTACGAATTATAGCTTTATACTTAAAGCCTATAAGTCTTCTTTACTTTAAGAAGTAATAACTAAAAAAGCTATATTAAACTCTAAGTATTTAATTAGCTTATATAGATTTATAAAACTAGAATTAAAATATATTGCTAAGAAGATATCGTATTATTATAATAAGAGATAGTCTTTAAAACCTTCTTTATTTAAAAGCGGTAAAGTATATCTTTTAACGAGGAGTCTTAAGACTAATAAACTTTATAAGTCTTTAGATTATAAAAAGATAGAACCTTTTAAAGTTATAGAGAAAAAAGTAAAAGTTAACTATAAGTTAGAACTTTTAACTAGTTTGCTTATATACCTTATGTTTTATATATCTTTACTAAAGCCGACTTTATAAAAAGCTAAAGTAGTAAAAGAGCTAGACTTAAAGAAGGTTAAAGAAGGTGAATATATAGTAAAGACTATACTCGCTAAGAAAATAGAAAATTAAGAACACTTTTATTTCGTAAAGTAAAAGGACTATCTTAGTTTGGATAATACTTAAAAACCTATAAAGCACTTAAAAAATACTTTAAGAAAAGTTAAGGATTTTAATTAATAAAACCCTTAAGAGGAAGTATTAGCTTCTTTAAGCTAGGATATCTTTATTATCCTAAATAGTAAAAGTGAAAGGAAATCTAAATAAGATTTTTCTTTATAAAGAATTTATAGAGATAAAAGATTAGGATTTTCTTTATAGAATTCTTAAGGTTACTCTTTTTAAAGTAGGATTTCTTTAATTGTTTAGTTAGCACTTTAAGGTTATATAAGATAATATATAAGAAGAAAACGTTTATCTTTTTAGGTTTAAAAAGACCTTAAAAAGAAGAATATATAACGGAAACCCTATTCTATTAGTAATCTTAAGTAATAAAAGTACTAATATTTTATAAAGTAAATACCGCTAGATATAAAAAAGTAATTAATAAAGTAAATACCGCTAGTTATAAGTTATAACTATTAAGGTAGATACTAGTAGTTATAAAAAAAGACGATATAGCTTAATAGTTAAAGATAGCTAGTATTAGCTATAAGCGGTATAAGCTAGATATGCTTATATTCGGCTTAGGCTAGCTTTAGCTAGTAATAGAATTAATATTAAATAAATCGATTAATGCTTTGTATAATCGACTAATATCTTATATAAAGCTAAGGCGGGAGGCCTCCTTTTAAAAGAGGATAGAATCTCGTAAAAGGTTTTAAAATAAGGATATTTAGTTTTATAAGCTAGTCGTAAGTAATAAAGTATATATTACTTATTACTAGTAATAAAGATAGCGTAAACTATTTTTATTAGCTTAAGAAGTAGTTTAGTAACCTTATAAGTTATATAAGGTATAAGTTATAAATTAGTATATAAAAGCATATAAAAGTATATAAAAGGAAAGCCTTTTAGTAGCCTTAAAAAGGTATAAAAAGAAGTCTTTCCTCCTCTTTTTTTAACTTTTTTCTTTTCCTTTTTTCTTTATCTTTAGCTAGTTTTAACCTAAGAAATCCGCATAATAAGATACCCTTACCTTATTTAGTTTAGTAGTTAGCACTAAATCTTCTTCTCCCTTTTTAGCTAGTAAATTTAAATTAGATAAATTACGCCTTGCTACTTATTATATAAAAAACAATAAAGGTTTAGTTATATACTGCCTCTTAAAAGCTTTATAACTTATAATAAGGCGTAAAACTTAATTTTTAGCTTTTTTTATAAGAATAAAGCGGCTATTATAAAGCAGTTAAGTTTAAAAAAGCGAGATATTAGTAATACTATACTTATAACTTAAGTTCTTTTTATTTATAAATATAGCCTATAGTAAGTTTTATAAGCGTTAAGCTATATAAATCCTTTATATAAAACATTAACTATCTTTCTTAACTTTTTATAATAGCTTTATATATAAAAGCCGTTAATAAAACTACCGCTAATAAAGCTATAAATAAAACTATAAATTAAAAATAGGATTTTTAAGCTACTAAGAATTATTATAACTATAAGCCCTCGCTTAATCCCTTTATAAATAGTATTTACTACTATTAAACTTTAATATATTAAGCTTTTAAGTAAAACCTTAGAAAATATAAAGTGCTTTTAGATTAAATGATATTAAGTATTTTAAATAACGCTAAGCTTAATATAGCTTTTTCCTTTTTAAACGATATTTATAACGATTTTTAAAAGATTTCTTTAAAAGATCTTAGTAGTATAATAGTAATATAAGCCTTTTTAAGGCATTTTTAAGTAAGTAATCTTTTATATTAAATTAAAGTTAACTTAACTAATAAAAATAAGACTTAAAACGTACTTTAAGCTTACTTTTAATATATAAAGATATAAAAACACTTTTTAAAGTTCTTAGCTTTATAAAAATACATAAGACTAATTGCTAAAGCTTTTTATTTAAGTTATTAAACTTACGAACTAAAAAAGACTTATAAACTCTGCTTTTAGCCTTATTAATATAGAAAAAAACAAGGGTTATTAATAGCTTTATAAATTCTTAAACGCCTTTTATAAAAATATTAAAGCGCTAAAGCTCTTTATTATAATTATAAATTAAGAAGCTACCTTTAAAAACGCTTTATTAAGTTTTTATTCCTTTTTATAGTAATAACTGTACGTTTTTTATATTAACACTAATATTTAAGCTTAAATCTAATCGTAGTAAAAAGACTTAGTAAACTCTTAATAGTATTAATAACTTTATTAATAAGATCTTTTTATAGCTAAAGCTACTTTTATTTAAGAAGCTATTATTACTAAAGCTATTATTATTACTATTCTAGCTACCGCCTTAAATATATTTTGCTTTAATAATAAAAAAGTTAAATTTAGCTAAAAAAGTATACTTTTTGCTTAAAATCGTATTATTTACTTTTAAACAAAAGTAAATTTTTATAAAGTATAGCAGCAGCTTAATAAAAACATCAAGTTAATAATACTAAAGCTATATTATAACCTATAATTCTAACAAATATAGAGTATAGCGTAAGTAATAAGCAAGCTACTTTATTAGTTATTATTATAACTTTAGCTAATAAGTTTATGGCTTAGTTAAAACTACTTAAATACATATAAAGTCTTATTTACTTATAAGCACCTTTAACTTCTTGTATTTTTATTATGCTTTTGTTAAAATAATTAAGAATAAAATAAGGTTATATATATAAACAGCTACTATATAAAAGATATAAAGAAAGTATAACTTTTTAAGCTAATTATTTTAGCTTAAAGACTTTACTATAAAAGTTACTTACTAAGGGATTTATCTTCTTACTATATAATATAAGCTTATATTTACTATAATACTTTTATTAATATAAAGGCTATAGCTATTAAAGCCTTATAATAAGTACTTTATATAATAACTTAAGTCGCTTTATGCTTATATAATCTCTTAACGCTTTTAAGCTAAGTTAATAGTAAAAAGAATTATGTTTTCTTATAATATTAACTTAAGAAGCTTTTAGTAAAAACCCCCCCTTTTTCTATTTATTTTGTTCTAAATAACTACCTTTAAGACCTTAAAAAGTTATTATATTAAATCCGTAATGTTTATATTATTATAACTATACGCGGCCGGCTAAGAAATAATAAGCTACTTATGCTAAAGACCTTTATATATTAAAGTAAATTAAAGCTAATAGTATTAAAGCTATTATAGGTAACCTTATAGCTACTTAATATAAGCTAAGCTAGCTTAAGGAGGCTTAATTAAAGTATCTATAAGTAGCTCTTATATATAAAGTAAATAAACTTCGCTATAGCTTAAGGTCTTTTATAGTATTAATATAACAATTAGCCGGCTAAAGAAATATAAAGAGAAAAGAATTAAAAGAAGGACGCGGTAAAGTAACACAGCTATAGTTTTATTAAGGGGGCTTATATAGTTCAGAGCGGCTTTATTAAGGGCGGCTTAATTAGATGTTTTTTAGTAGTTATATTTACTTATATAACTATAAGTATAAAAGCTAAAAGGCCTAGATAAATTAATAAGCCGTATTATATATAATTCTTCTAAGGGCTTTTAAGTTATATATAATAGTTTTAGCTTAAGCTTAGTATAAGTAGGCGTAGGTATAAAAAAAGTATAAGTACTTATTAAATATAGGCGGTAAAAATAAGTAAAGCGGGCTAGAATTAATATATATCTTAAAAATAAAGTATATATATAAGTAGTAATACTTAAAAAGTAAAGTTAAATACTTATAGTATAGTAAACTTAATAAACGTATATTTTATATATTAGTAAAGCTAATTATAAGTCTTAATACTATTCTTTAATATTTTAAGATTAAGTTATAGCTAAATAAATTAAAATAAAGTTTAAGAGGTTTTAATAAAAATTGTAAATATAAAAAACACTAGAAATAACTACTTAATATTATATTAATACTAATAAACCAACGTTAAATAACTATATATTCATCTTAAAGTTTATTATAACCTTTATAATATAATACTTTTATACTTTAAAAAACGCTTATAATATAATGTTTATATACTTAAAAAGTATACTAGCTATAATACTAAGTTTAGTTTAAATTCGGCTAAAAACATAGTTTTTTTTAGCTAAACTAGTAAACTATATTAAATTACTATAGGATTAGCTAACTAGTGCTTTTAAAAGCGTTTATAAATTTATTAGTAGCTTGGCCCCGCTATACGTAGGCCCGCTTTAACTTAGTCCTACTTAAGTATAATAATAAAGTATTATAAGCAAGGCCTTAAGCCTTAGTTTAATCCTTAACTAAGATAATAAAAACCTATACCGAATAACTAGTAACTTTAATAATAATTACGCGGCGCGGTGTTAATATAATAACTTAGTAAAGGGTTTTTTAAGACTTAGTAAACTTTAAAACGCCCTTAGTTTAGCTAAAGGCTATTAACGTTATAAAGCCTGCTAAGCCTTATTGCGGCTAAAATAAAGTAGCAACTTAAAACATATATTTTAGTAGAAAATTAAATACTTATAAAAGTTCATAGACTAATAGCAATAAAAGAAATATTAATTACTTATTATAAAGTTAGTTTAAAAATAATATGATTACTTTATAGCAGATTTATAGTAGTTTAAGCTAATTAAATAACTAATCTATTTATAAAGCACTCTTTTTTTATAAAGTTTTCAAGGCTAATATAATAAGGCTTAAATTAAAAGAGTATTAAAAGGTTTTTCTTTAAGTACTTTAGTTTCTTTTTATATAATAAAAACTAAGTCATAGCTTAAAATTTTAAATTAAGTCTTTAGTATAAACTTAACAAGTAAATGTATACTTTAAAAAAATATTAGTTATTATGCTAAAGTTAGTTTAAATCCGGTTAAAGGTATAGTCTTTTTAGCTAAACTAATAAACTATATTAACTTATTATAAAATTAGCTAACTAGTACTTTTAAAAACGCTTATAAAGTTTAATAACTTAGCTTTATTTTAAGTAAGCCTGCTTAAGGAAAGTTTTACTTAAGTATAATAGTAACTTATTAAAGATATAAATAGCTTTTAGCTTTAATTTAGTTTTTTACTAAGAAGATAAGAACTTATACTAAATACTTAATACTCTTAGTATTAATAATATAGCATAGTACTAATATAATAACTTAGTAAGAGCCTTTTTTAAGACTTAGTAAATATTAAAGTGCTTTTAGCTTAGTTAAAGGCTAGTAAAATCATATACCCCGCTAAGCTTTAAAGCAGCTAAACAAAGTTATAACTTAAAATAATACATACTTTAACGGATATTTAATTACTTATGAAAATTTACGACTAAATAATAACTAAAAAATATATTAATTACTTATTATAAAGTTACTTTAAAGTTAATATTATTACTTTATAGTAAGTTTATTATAGTCTAAGCTAATTACTTAATAAACCTATTTATAGCTAGCGCCCTTTTTTTTATATATAGTTATAATGTTAATATAATTCGGCTTTAATTTAAAAAGTAGTAAAAGGTTTTTTTTAAGCACTTAACTTTCTCTTTATATAGTAAAAATAAGGAATAGCTTCAAAACCTATATTAAGTCCTTAGTATAAACTTAAGCATAATATAGTTAATTATTATAATAATAATAAAAAAATTTATATTATCTTATAAAAAAAGCAGTAGTAATTTAAGTATTAAATTAGTAGTAACACCTTTTAAAATCTATATAAGTTAAAAAAAGATTACTAAAGTAAAGCTAATGTTTTTAATATTACTATTAACTTAAAACAAATTTTATTATTAAAAGAAAATAATTGTTAAAAAGTTTAAATTAAAGAATAAGGTAAAGTACTATTAACTTTACGCTTATTTAGAGTTATATAATTATCTTTATTATTTAGTTTTTGCTAAAAAACTTAATTTAATTTTTTAGAAAATTCCTTTATTTTTCATATAAACAAGAAACTAAAGTGCTTTAAAAAAGCCTAAATTATTATTTTAACTTAAATCTTATTATTGTTATTAGCATAGTATTATATTACGCAAACACTTATTTACTACTATTTATTAAGTAGTAACTAAGTATTCTTATATAATTTGTTTAATATAATTTTATAGCGTAAAAAGAAGAAAAAGACTTAGTATAAACTACTAAACTAAATAAGGTAAGAGTATCTTATTATGCGGATTTCTTAGGTTAAAACTAGCTAAAGAAAATAAAAGAAAGAAAAGAAAGGAGTTAAGGGAAGGAGGAGGAAGGACCTTCTTTTATACTTTTTTAAGGCTAATAAAAAGCTTTTCTTTTTTATGCTTTTATATGCTTTTATATACTAATCTATAACTTATACCTCGTTTAACTTATAAGGTTACTAAACTCCTTTTTAAGCTAATAAAAATAGCTTATACTATCTCTATAATTAGTAATAAGTAATATACGCTTTATTACTTATAAGTAGCTTATAAGACTAAATATCCTTACCTTAAAACCTTTTATAAGATTCTATCCTTTTTTAAAGAGAGGCCTTTTACCTTAGCTTTATATAAAGTATCGGTCGATTATATAAACTATTAGTCGATTTCTTTAATACTAATCCTATTACTAGCTAAAGCTAGCTTAAGCCGAATATAAGCATATTTAACTTATACTGCTTATAGCTAATACTAGCCGTCTTTAACTATTAAGCTATCCTATCTCTCCTTATAACTACCGGTATTTACTTTAATAATTATAACTTATAATTAGCGGTATTTACTTTACTAATTACTTCTTTATATTTAGTAGTATTTACTTTACTAAATTTTAGTCCTTTTAGTACTTATAATTACTAATAAAATAAGGTTTCTATTATATATTCCCCCCTTTAAGGTTTTTTAAAACCTAGAAAAACAAACGTTCTCTTCTTTTAGATTAATATTAACCTAAAAGCTAAATAAAATAAATAAAAAAATCCTGCTTAAAAAGAGTAACTTTAAGAATTCTTTATAGAAAGTCCTAATTATATCCCTTCCGGATTCTTTTTAAATAAAAAGAATCCTATCTTAAAAAGAATATATACTAAGTTATATAAACTTAACTATAGGGTTTCTTCCTTACTAGATTTTCTTTTACTTTAACTATTTAAGGATAGTAAGGAAATTCTAGTTTAAAGAAGCTAATACTTTTACTTAAGGGTTTTATTAATTAAAATCTATAACTTTTCTTAAAGCATTTTTTAAGTGCTTTATAGGTTCTTAAGTATAATCTTAACTAAGATAATCCTTTTACTTTACTAAATAAAAGTGTTCTTTATTTTCTATCTTTTAGTAAGTATAATCTTTACTATATATTCGCTCTTTATAACTCTTTTTAAGTCTAGCTTTCTTAATACCTTAGCTTTTAATAAAGTTAGCTTTAGTAAAGATATATAAAAAATAAGGTAATTAAGTAAATTAGTTAAAAGTTTTAACTTATAGTTAACTTTTTTTATTTTCTTTATAACTTTAAAAGGTTTTATCTTCTTATAATTTAAAAACTTATTAAGTCTATTAGTCTTAAAATTCCCCGTGAAAAGATATACTTTATTACCTTTAAATAAAGAAAGTTCGAAAGACTATCTCTTATTATAATAATACGATATCTTCTTAGCAATATATTTTATTTTTGATTTTATAAATCCGTATAAGCTTATTAACTACTTAGAGTTTAATATAGCTTTTTCGGCTATAACTTCTTTAAATTAAGCAGACTTATAAGCTTTTAGTATAAAGCTATAATTTGCGAATACCGGAGTATTTTTAATAAGCTTAAAATAAGAAGTATTATATACTAACTATACTATAAGCAATTTAAAAAGCTACTTATCTTACTAATAATTTACATAGCTTTTAAGGTATTACTTAAGCGTTAAATTTAATCATTTTATTATTCTATTTATAATAAAGTTAAAAGCAGTATATAATTTATACTTTATACTTAAGGCTTATATTAAACCTTAATAAAAGTTCGAAATAAATTTTTAATTCTTATTTAAAATAATCGAACTTAAATAACTTTTCTATATCTATAGCTTTATATATTAAAATAAAGTAGCTATACTTTATAAGACGAATAACTATAACTAAAATAAAATCGTATTTTATACTAGTTATAAAGCACTTATAGCCGGCCGGACCCCTTAATCCCCCTCCCCTTTATAAAGGACTATAAGCCCGCCTCGTTATAGGCGCGGAAACGCCTTAAGCGACTAAGAAAGGACGGGCAGACGCCGTTAGCCCCGCCGGCTAAGGCTTAAGCAGTAAGCACTAACCTAAGTAATATTAAACGATATATAAGGCAACGGAGCGCATCGCTCTTAACCCGGGCTATAACCCTTTTTTAAACGATAAACCTTACCTTAACCCTTTATATATAAAACTAAAAGTCCTTTACTAGAATATATAAAAGAGATACGAGCTAGCACGACTAGCTTTTAGCTACCGCGCCAGGTATAATATAATAGCGCTTTAAGAGAGAGAGAAAACGTAAGGCTCCGGGGCCTTAGCTTTAAGAGGCGCACCGTGCTAGCTAGTTTATAAGGAGGGCCGAAATATAATATACGTTTATAAAAAATATAACGCGGGAATATAAATACTACGGACCGGATATAATAAAAGAGAGATAACTTTTAGCGATAGTATAAGGTTAAGGTCTTTATACTTACTACTAAAAGGAATATAAATAGGTTTAGCGGGGCTTTAAGGGAAATTAATAATTAAGGTCCCTTAGTCTTAGTTAAGGACTTTTATATTTACTACTTACTTTAAGACGCTTATAACTAGACCTTTCGCGGAGTAAAATAGTTTACTAAGGACGCCGCGCAGCTTTAGCTCGAACTTACTACGCTAAAAGGCAAATATATACGTTTCTTTTATAGATATAAGGATAGTATAATAAACCTTATATAGGCTATAATAAAGATAGTAGCTTAGTATATCGGTCTAGACCTAGACCTTATAAAGTCTAATTATATCCTATAAGTAATCTCGTTTAAGATAAGCTTAAGGCTTAAAGAGATATTTACTATACTAAGGTAAAAGGAGGTAGAAAAAAAGAGGGTTAAGGTAAAGGCCTTATCCTAGCTTAAATTATAATAGCCTATACTCCGTAGCCTATAGAAGATTAAAGCGGAAATAGATAGCTTATACGATAACCTTAATAAGATTACCCGCGCAATAATATCTTACTAAAAGCAGGCAGTCTTAAGGGGAAACTCTTAGTTTACCTTAAAAGCAACCTAGGCTATACGGATAGCGAAGAGGGCTTAAAGATACTATAAAGGGCACTAAACTTAAGCGAATTAAGAAGCGCTATAAGAAGCGACTTTAGCTTAAAAGCGAGCTATATATAACGCGAGGCGAGAGCACTAAAAGGATTTCCTTAAATAGATTAGCGCTAATAATACTAAATTATAAAACATTAAGCGGTAAGCGCGGCTATATAGTAAACTACCCCTAGACTTAGCGCACTTACCGCTACTAATTAATAAGGGCTATAAATACTAACTAACCTTTAACTTCGATAAGAAAGCCCGACTTTTAGCGGAATATTTCTTCTTAGCTAAGGCTAAGACGCTTTTAAGACCCTCTTATCCCGCGGCTAAAAGGGAGATATTTATTAAAAGGCGTATCGACTTTATAGATATATCTTAAGTAATAAGTAAGATAGCGAGCTAAAAAGCAGCGGGCTTAAATAAGGTCTTACTTAGCTTCTTTAAGCTTTACGGCCTAGCGCTTTTAGCTAAGCTAGCAATAATCTTTATGGCCTATACGAAGACCTTATACTTTTTAACTTAGTTTTAAACTATAAATATAATAGTGCTAAGAAAGCTAAGGAAGAAGCCCGGGGTATACCGCACTACTAAGAGGTAAAGGCCTATTTCCCTCTTATTAACGATAAGTAAGGTATTAAAATAGATTTTAGCTTAAAGGCTTATAGCTACGGCGAAGGTAAATAAGGTTTTGCTTAAAGAGCAGTTGAAAAATAAAAAGAAGAGGTCTATAAAGGCGGCAATACTTTAAGTAATAGAACTAATACGCGTAATATAAGCAAAAAAAAAATTATATCGTTCCTTTAACTTAATATTAAGAGGGCTTTTAACATAGTTAACTATAAGAAACTCTTAAAGGAGCTTACCCTTTAAGGCTACCTTAAGTAACTTATAAGGCTAGTATATAGTTTTATAAATAAGCGCTACTTAAACTTTTATTTCGATAGAAAAAAGGCTATACTAATATAAATCGCTATTAAGGTCTTTTAAAGCTTATTACTATCCTTAATCCTATTTCTTTACTATATAATACCGCTTTACGAAAAGCTTAAAAAGCTAAAAGGAGTTTATATTATTAGCTTTACTAATAATATAAATATCCTTAGCGCTAGCCTTAACGAGGGATTGAGAATAGTATAGCTTAAAGCGGCTTAAAACGTATACGCTATATAGGTTAAGGAGTTCGCAGTAAACTTTAAACCTTTAAAAAGCAAGCTTATTTACTTTATAAGAAAATATAAAGTAATTATAACCCTTATCCGCTTAAGGGCCGTAACGGTCGCGCTAGTTTAAGAGGCTAAGCTCCTTAAGGTATAGGTAAACTATAAGCTTTAGTAAAAGGCATACTTTAATAAACTACGCGCTAAGCTTAAGAGGTAAAACCTAGCCTTAATAAAGATCGCGGCGTTTATATAAGGATATACTTTACTTAAGGCTTAAGAAGTTTAAAGTAAAGTCGTCCGGTCTTTTATATTATACGCTATAATTACGTTTTATAAGATAACCTTAGCGGGCGGAAAGTCTTATAAAATAGCTACGAAGTTAGCATAAGATTAAACCGCCTACCTTTAAATAATTACGGGGGCTTATTAAGCTACCTTAGTTTACTAACTTTAGGCCGAAACTTAAGTCCCGCTAATTAACCTTTACCTTAACTAAAGAATAGCTAATACCTTTAAAAGACTAAAAGACTCCGGAATCTTAAACTAAATTTAACGCGTATTTATATTAATAGCGAGGCTGCTTTAATAACGTAAATAATAACTAAAACGGCCTATACCCTTAAGACTACTGCTTACGGAGGTATTAAAGGAGGTACGGTCTTAAGTTAAGACCGATAAGCTTTAAAAAAAGAAAAGGATAAAGGAGATCCTTTTTAAAGAATAGGCTAAACGGTAAAGCTTAAAGAAAGAGCCTATAAAGTAGCGCTAAACTACGCTTTACCCCGCTATCCTCCCGCCTTAGTTTAATAAGGCTATAGCGCTTAACCGCTACGGGGCGCTGCTTAAATACCTAAGCTTTATTATTACTTAAATACGGATAAGAGTAATAAGCTTTAAAGACTTCCCTTTCTACTATAATATAGTTAAGGTAGTATCGCCTCTTTATAACTATAGGTAGCGATAAGATACCGTTTACTATATAATAATAAGTTATAAGCTTATTAGTAAGGCGAGGGCAAAGTTACTATAGCGACTTTATAATATAAGTAAGGTATAGGCGAAGCTTTAAAAATAAAAGATAGCGGCTATTTTAATAAGATAGTTCTTAAGCTTAAGACGCTTATATTAATTCGACTTAGTAATATAGCTATATTAAGGGAAGGAGGCAGCGTACGTAAAGACCTTAACTAAGCCTTAGTTAAGAAAGGACATACTTTTATTAAACCGCCCTCTTAGTATAGCTTAAAAGGGATAACTTATTAATATAATAAACACTACGAAGTATTAAAATACCGGAAAAACCCCTACCCCCGCTTATTAAGCTTATAAGACCTTAAACAAGCCCGCCTTAAGCTAATACCTTAGCTAACCCCCCTTAAATACGACCTTTATACCTTACTTAGTGCTTAAGCTTATCGTTATTATCCTTAGCGCTATAGCGGGGCCTGTTAGATTAAGAAGTACTATAAGGGCGCTTAGCTTAGCTACGGCTATAAGTTAAGGTAATAAGCGCCCTCCCCCTCCCGCGCTTATAACGGCTTAAGGTCGCGGTAAGGGTAAATAAGGAAGATATTGCCTTATTAATAACCTTTTAAGGCGTTTACTTTAGCGCTTATAAGGTTCCCGCTACTAAGGAGCTACTAGCTATAGCGCGGGTAAGCGATAAAGGCGGCACGAAGTTAAGCTAAGTAAGGCGGCTAAGATAATACTTAGTTAATTAAGCTAAGTTAAGTATTATAAAAAAGCTAAGAGAAAGCGACTTAGCCTTACTATAAGTAAAGAACTAGTAGTACTTAAGGTTTAAGCTAAGGTCTTTAGCCTCCTCTTCTTAGTTTACTAAGCTAAGGATAAAAGTAGTATAAGTATGCTTTAAGGCAGTATTTATAAAGTTATTAACTTTAAAGGCGCTACTTTTAAAGAGGCTATAAGCGCGCTTAAACGTAGTTAAAAGTATACTATAGTTAGTAAGCGGGCTAAAGGCGGGCACGATAAGAATTAAGATAAGGTCTTCCTTTATATCGCTATTATTATTACCGCCGCCGTTATTACTACTACTAGCATTAAAAATAGTAAGGATAGTATTAAAGCTAAGAGAGTAGCTACCTTTATTTTTAAGGTCCTTAGTCTTAGTCTTATCATCGCCCCCCTCCTCCTCCTCCCCCTTTTTAAGCTCTTTATTACTAATATTAAACTTAAGCTTTTTTAAGTTAAATATAATATCGGCCTTAATAGCCTTTCCCTTACCTTTATGCTTAAGCGCCCCTTATACTTAAGCTTTTAAGTAAGAGCGGCGCGCTCTTAAGCGCGAGCCTTAATAAGAGCCTTAGCTTAGGCCTTCTTCTTAGCTTTAGCCTTAGCTTTAAGTCCTTTAAAACGACGGGGATCTTAAGGGGCGTAGGCTTAAGCGGCGCGAAGGTAGCGCGAGCCCGTACTAAGTCCGGGTTAAGTAAATATTTTTTAAAGACGATATCGCAGCCCTTATAGCCGCTTAAGCTAAGATAGTTAGCTATAATAAGTAGCGTATTCTTTATACTTACTAACGGTTTAGTATATAACTATAATAATATTTATAAGCTCGTTAGCGAACTTAGCGTTAGCCTTATAAACTATACGCACGTTATTAATAAAGCGGCTAAGGGTAAAAGTAAGAAGCTTAATATTTTTATTAAGTAAGGCCGGGCTAAGGGCGGCCTTAAATATAAAGGCACGCACTATAATAGCGCTAGTGCGCTATTAAAGCTTTATTGCTACGGAGGCGAGCTTTATATATATAAAACGCTTAATAAGCTTATTAAACTTATATAACTCCTTTTAAGCAGCGTAAAGCTTATAAGCTATGTCTTTATTAATAGCGGTAAGCTATAAGGGGATAAGCTAAAAAATAAGAGCGGGATTAATATAAAGCTACTTACTAAAAAATAAAAGTAATTATTAAAAGTATAGGCGATATATACTTTTATAAAGATAGCTAAGATAAGGTTAGTAACTTAAATTATATATATATATATAGCGGTCGCGACTTAAATATGTATAGGCTTAGTTTTAATAGCTCTAAAAACCTATAAGCATATCGTTGCTTAATAAGCAGCTTATATATATATAGTAAAGGATCTTGCGTTTAGTACTGCGATAAGCTTAAGCGTCCTTATCCTTAGTATCCCGGCTTAGTAGCTTAAGGAGCGGGCTTATATTAAGATTAAAAAAAGTAACTTTCTTTTTCTATATAGTAATAGCGACTATAATAACTAAATAGCGGTTAAAAAAGCGAAAACGTATTAAAAGCAAGGCGAAGGATATATAAAGGGCGCGTATAAAAGGTAAGCGCTTTTTTAAAAAGTAAAGAGAAAGGCGCGGGCGCGTACGGTGCTTAAAAGACTTTATCCTTAAAATCGCGCGTAAAATTAATAACTAAGCGGCATAAGTATATAATAAACCTAATTAAGAATATACGCGTACTATAACCTGCCGAATTTCTATTAAGCGGGCCCGCTTTAAGGCCTACTCTTTAAGGCCGCGCTACTTATAATAAGAGCGCGGGACGGAATCCTACTTACCCTCCCGCTCTTATATAATTAAGGAGCAAATGGGTGCAAAAGAGAGCAGGCTTATAGCTACGAGTGAGGGGATTATAGATATGCAAAGAGTGTGCGAAAAGGTAAAGAAATGGGTGAGATGTGTGTGTAAGGTTAATAATGTATCTAAGGTAAAGGGGGGACTAAGGCTTCCTTATATAGACAATTCCCAAGCTATAAGTGACTTAAGTAATTTAGAAAAGATCTCCCTATATAGCGCAATCATGCATAGTGGGCTAATAGCTGTTGTTAGGTCAATATTGTATTTATAAGCCTAGGGATTAATCCTGCAAGGAATACAAGGTGGCGCAGCGACTTAGCACGGATTATGCATATAGTCTCTATACACACCTCTTCCTAATCTGCTCATATCTTGCTTATGTGTAGGTGGAATAATACAAGGAAATATATATAGTATGCAGAATTGTATAGTGGATTTAATGTATATTTTAGCGTATTTATGTTATGTGTTATTTATGCTGTATCTGGCCTATAGGCTGCGGGAGAGTATATTTTACTCCCTTATAGCCTCCCTTAAAGGGTACTTATAGTATATAAGTGCGCTTTAGACATACTAACTAAAGTAAAGTAGAAAACCTTT
>JAPEBW010000144.1:0-81097 GCA_027405785.1 Ophiocordyceps robertsii
AAGATTTTTATTAATAAACTAAGGTTTAAAAAAAACTAAGTTCGGCTTACTACCTATAAACTAATAAAGCGATAAAGCGCGCGAACTAAGAGGTATAAGTATACCTTTATATATACGTTTACTATAAGTAAGATAATTAAGGGGTATAGCTACTTTACGCTTAAGCGGCGCTTAATAATTAAGTAGTATCGATAATAAGTATAAGCCCTTTCTTTACTATATATAAGTACGATATTAAGCTAATTTAAATTATATAAAAAGAAGGACCGCTTATACTAAATACGGAGAGTATACGGAGCTTTATATAAAGGATAAAGGAAGTTACTAACTTCCTTTAAACGGCGATCGCCGCGTTATAAGTAAGATAAAAAAAGACGGCGAACTAGTCTTATATACTAGTAAAAAGATTCTAAGTAAGCGATAAAGTATAGCTAAATATAAAAAAGTATACTATAGATAGGCCTTATTAAAAGCTTAACTAGCTATATTAAAAGTATATTATAATAATAGTAGTTAGCCTATATATAGTAAAACTTAATATATTAAGGAGGGTATATAAAAAACTATATATAGAGTTCCTCCGCTATATAGCGGATAACCCCTTACTTAGCTAAGTAGTTAATAATTACTAGCTACCGCTAGTAATTAAAAAAGATAATAAACTAAAGTACGCTATAAAAAAGATTAAGTAAGCTTAATAAAGATAAATTAAAAAGGGGAGATAGCACTAAGTCTTAGTAAAGTAGTATAAGTATACTAACTTAATATAGTAGCTAATTAATAACTTTTAAAATATAATTACCTTAAAGGAATTTAAGGGATAATATAGCAACGTAATAAAGAATAATAAAGGCAAGGCGGAAAGACAATAATAAGCTAAGCTAAGGAGTAAGAAATAAGATAAGGGAAGTAATAAAAAAAAAAGAAAACCCGGGAAAAATAAAAAGAAGTTTTAAGCTACGCTTAGTAAATATTAAGACGATTTTAAATAATAAGTATAAAGAGGATACGCTATAAACGCGCACTAAGCATAAATAATAATAAAATAAATAAGGGATATAATAAGATATAATAAGATATAAAGTAAATATAAATAAGATATATAAAAAACTATAACTTAATTAAAGTAAACTACTTACTACTTACTAATATTAATAGATTAACCTTAAATATTAAAGTATATTTAAGCTTAGCGCGCTATAGTAATAGTATAAGCTAACTTTATATACTATAGTAATTATTAGTAATATGCCTTTAGCTAGCGTTTATTAAAGATTAAAAAACGTATATATAAGTTAATATAGTAATCCTTAAACGTCTTTTAAGATATATAATCTTAAAGCGCGTTCGCAGCGGCGACTATATCGCTAATATACTAATATTACGTTAGCGTTATATTATATAAAGTTTAAAAATAAGGATATATAAGTAAATAGCATAATCTAGCGCGGGCTTAAGTAAAATAATTATAAGCATAAAGCGAGGCTTAATTTTAATAAGCCTTATACTAAGTATTTATATTAAGAAATGCTATACGTCTAATATATATAAAGTTAGGAGGGCGCTATATAGTAGTGCTATATATTGCGCTCCGCTTACTAAGTAAAAATAGCGGCCGCGAAGATTAATATAAGGGCGGTAGCGTATAGTCGCCGTGCGTGTTAAGGGGCGCTTAACGGGTTAATGCCTATAATATAGCGGGAGATAAGGCGCGGGGGGTTATAGTAAATATATTAAGGCGCGGCGTAGCGAAGCTATTATAAGAGGCGGCGCGCGCGTAGGTAAATTAGTAATTAAAAAAAGAAAAAAAAAGAAAAGGAGAGGGAAAGAAAAAGAGTATTTATACTTAAGGACTATAAGTAGCGGGAAGGCGAAATATGCCTTAAGCATTAATATTAGCGGTAAGCGGAGGAGATATATTATACCGCCTTAGCGTTATTAAGGATAATATAGCGGCGCGGATAAGCGAGCGTATAACGTATTTAACGCCTTAATATAACATTATTTAAAGGAGGCGTTAGTATATAATTATAAGTATAATAAGGATAACTATACCGATTAACGTTAAGCATAAAGCGGGGAGGCGGGGCGCTAACGTTATATACCTTAATATATAATAGCTTAAAAAGGGGATAGTATTATAAGCTATACTATAAGAAAAGCTATAGTTATATTATAGCGAATAACTTAAAGTTAGGCCGATATATAGCTAAAGTTATATAAGACTTTACCTTAACTTAGCTTAAGTTTAACTTAAACTTAACTTAAGTATAGGCTACTTAAGCGATGTTTATAAAGTACGAAGCTACGTAGCTTAGATAAAGATTTCCCCTTTCTTTTTTTAGCTTTAAATAAACAATTATTTAGCTACGTACTACTAAACTAAGTATACGTAGGCCTTTAATAATATTATTATCGCTAATATAACGGAAACCTTATTTTACTAATAATCTTAAGTACTAAAAGTATTAATATTAAGTAAAGTAAATACCGCTAAATATAAAAAAGTAATTAGTAAAGTAAATACTACTAGTTATAACTTATAACTATTAAAGTAAATACTAATAGTTATAAAAAAAGATAATATAGCTTAATAGTTAAAGACGGCTAGTATTAATTATAAGCGGTATAGGTTAAATACGCTTATATTTAGCTTAGATTAGCTTTAGCTAATAATAGGATTAGTATTAAATAAATTAACCGATACTTTATATAATCGACTTATACCTTATATAAAGCTAAGGTAAAAGGCCTCTTTTTAAAAGAGGATAAAATCTTATAAAAAGTTTTAAAATAAGGATATTTAGTCTTATAAGCTAGTTATAAATAATAAAGTATATATTACTTATAACTAGTAATAAAGATAGTATAAGCTATTTTTATTAGCTTAAAAAGTAATTTAATAACCTTATAAGTTATACAAGGTATAAGTTATAAATTAGTATATAAAAGTATATAAAGGTATATAAAAGGGAAGCCTTTTAGTAGCCTTAAAAAGGTATAAAAGAAGGTCTTTCCTCCTTTTTCTTTTAACTTCTTTCCTTTTTTTTTTAGCTAGTTTTAATATAAAGAGTCCGTATAATAAGATACCCTTACCTTATTCGGTTTAGTAGTTAATACTAAGTCTTCTTTTCCTTTTCTAGCTAGTAAATTTAAATTAAATAAATTACGCCTTACTACTTAATATATAAGAAATACTAAAAATTCTATAATATAAAACTAGCTTAAAAGAATCTTAATAAACTTAATAGCTTTAATAAAGAATACTTAGTATTTATATACTTAGTAAGTTCTTTAAGCTATTAAGTAAGAGAAATGTATTTATTATAATTACGTTTATTTAATTATAATAAATAAATAAAAATATTTACTTTTATAATACTATAGCTAATTAGTTAGCCGTAGGCTAGTTTTAGGTATTTAAAGCTTTCTTATCCCTTTATAAGCTTTATAGATAGTAGTTTTATTTTAAAGATTAAGGCTCTTAAACCTTATATTAAAGAATTAGCTAAGCTATAAAAGTTTATTACCTTTTTTAAAGCTTATTTTTAGTTTTATCTTATAAAGATAAATTAAGAAGTAGTAAAGGTTATATTTATATTTAGTTGCTTACAAGGCTTAGTAGCAATATAGTTATAACCGATTCTTAAGGACTTTATAGATAATAGTCCTAAAGATAGGAATTTTAAGATAAAGAACATTTTTAAGAATTTTAATAACTTTAAAGAAGCTTTATATAAAACGTTTAAAGTTATAAATAAGCAACGATTAACAAAGTATAAATTAAGAAGCCTTAAGTAAGTTATATCTTTATTAGCTTATATAGCTTATTTTTAATAAATAACTTTTAAGCTAAAATAAAAAGACGATGCCCTTATAGCGACTTTCTATAAAGGTCTTAAAAAAGAAGTTAAAGACGAAATCTACCGCTTAAATAAGCTAAAGACGCTATTAAACTATATTAGTTTCGTAGTCTAAATAAATAATAGGCAGTATAAATACCGGTAGTAAAAAAAGCACTATTTAACTCTTAGCTAAGTTATTAAGAAAAATACTAAAAAGCGATAGCGCGACTTAAGTAATGTAATAAACTTAGATACCTTTAAAGCGAGCCCGCTAAAGCCCGCTAAAAAAGCTATTTAATACTTTAACTATATAAAAGAAGGCTATATTATAAGAGACTATATTAAGAAAAGGAATTTCTTTAAAGAAAGGAATATACTTATTCGTAAGAATAATACCTTCTTAGCTTATAATCCGTAATATACTTTACTACTACCTTCGATTTAAGATACTTAAGAAATTAACGCTAAGCTTATTATACTAACCCTTAGTCTATTTAAGACTAGTTCGCTTATAAAAGGTCTTTATAAAGAAGATCTTAAGATAAAGATAGAAGCTAAAAGCTTAGATAATTAATAAAGGAATGCTTTTAAGACTAAGAATAATTATAAGTATAAAACTTCCTTATAAACTATTTACGAAGATAATAAAAACGCTCCTTATTTTAATATAATATTATACCTTTAAATACGGAAGATAATAGCAGCTATAATCTTAAGGACTTTAAATTATAAGAAATATATAAAGAGCCCCCTTTTAAAAAAAATAGTAACGGGCCTTATACTTCTTTTATAAAATATTTTAATATAGTTATTACTATTAAAGATAAGGCATATAAGTAGTTATCTTAAACTAAATACTATAAAGACGACTACTTTATATACCTCTTAAATAATTAAGAAAGCGGATAGTTTTTAAAATTAAAAAAGACTTTTAATAAACCCGCTATAATAACTAAGAAACTTATTACTAATACTAAGGTTTTTAAAGAAAACCTTAAAAAGGATATTAAAGTCGATAAAGAGGAACTTATATAGGAAAATACTAATAACTAAGTAAAAATTAAATAACTTTTACTTTTTAAATAATATAATAAAACGACTATTAAAACCTTTAAAATAGTAACCTAGCTTTAATAAATAAAATAATTAAGCTAAAAGGAGATTATATATCTCTTTTTACGTATATTACTAATTTATTTAAAGATAAAAACAATTTTAAGAAAAAGAACGATAAGCTAGCTAATAAGCTTAAAAAAGATACGGAATTCCTTAACTTAGCTATATAAGATACGTTTAAACAATAAAGTAAGTATTTTAAAATAAATTATAATCTTTATTATAAGAATTATAATTTAAATATACTTTTAAAAGTAAAGAGATTTTTAAAAGATATACTTAAAAACTAACTAAAAACGTAGTAAAACGAGTATAATAACCTTAAATAATATAATAAGATAATTTATATTAAAAAAGTTTTTATTAATAATACTATTATAAAAGATTATACTATTATTAAGGATTTAGTTTTTTAAGCTATTAAGAAGCTTAATAACTTAAATAGATTAGTTTTATAAAAAGAATTAAGATTTACTAAAAAGTTAGTATAAAAAAATAATTTTACTACTTTAATAAATTAGCTATTTAATCTTAACTTAATTAGCTAAGTATAAGGGGGTATATAAATTATATAAAAACCTATATTAAATAGCCTAGCTTCGGCCCGTTATTTTCTAAGTTTTTATATCTTTATACGATATCTATAACGTTATATATAGAACTAAAAAGGTTAAGGTAGCTAGATAAAATAAAGATCCGCTTAAACTTAAACTAACTTTAACTAACTTTAAATATAAATTACTATATATAAAAAGGATATATAGCTATAAGGTAAAATACTTTAAAATTTATATTTCTTAAGCTTTAAGACCGCTTAAAGGCCGGTCTGGATATATTACTTTATTCCCTTATATTTATCTATAAAAGGCGAATCTCTTATTACTAAATAGCTAAAAATTTAATAAGCACTTACGCACTTAATTCTTTATTAATTAATTCTAGCTAAATCCTACTTTATATAATATTAACCCCTTTATTATATACTATTATATAATTTCTTAATTTTCTTATAATTTCGCTACTACTCTAACCTTTAATAGATTATAAGCTTAGCTTAGCTTATTATACCGGGAAATAATTACTCCTTAAACTAACTTTAAAATTTTTAAGAAAAATATAACCTTTTTCCTTAATTACCCGTTTAACCTTTCTTAAAATCTAATATTAATTAAACGACTAAATCTCTTAGAATTTATACTTAAAGATATCTTAACTTTAATTACCTTTTTTAATCTTTTTCCTTTCTTAGAAAGTATTTTAGAAATCTATTTATCTATATAAAAATCTCTTAAAAATCCCTCTTCTTTACTAAGACTCCTTCTTTTTTTAGGATTTTGCTTAAAATTTCCTTTATTAATCCTTACTAACTTCTTTTATCTTTCGATCTTTTTTTAGTTAAAAATTAACTTTTCTTTACTTACTTATTTTATCTTACTAAAGATATATAAAATAGTAAGCTAGAAAAAATATAAGTTTTTTAAGTTAAAAGGTAATTTAAATTATACTTTATAGACTATTAAAATATAAGTAATTCTTATTAAAAAAAAGCTTATAGCTACTTTAAAGTAAGATAATTATATTAAAACGGAAAAGGCTCTTACTTTAATTTTCCTACGCTTAAAAAACGGTCTCTTAATATAAATTAAGTATATAACTATTACTAAAGATACTTAAGAAGAGCTATAAAAGCTATATAATCTCTTTAAATTTTAGTTAAATTATTTGCTTATAAAATAGCTATTTAACTTAAGTCCTTTTTACGTATAATTAAAGAAATACCTTTATAAGGTAAAAGAGGTTTATAAAGAATTAAAATCTAAAGAAATAAATATTTTTAAAGTAGTTCTTATAGTATAGATTTTAAATTCCCTTAGCGGAGAATTTAAAAGCTATATAACTAATATTATATAAAGCTTTAAGCATAATTTTATAGCTTTTTATTTTAAGACTTTTATAGCTAGTCTTTTAAATAAAGCTAAAAGGGTAAAGGATATAGAGGACTCTTTAAAGAAAGCTTTTTTCTTATAGAAAAAGCCTTAAAAAAAGTAAGGGAATTCCTTAAATTCTTACTATAAAAAATATAAAAAACTAAGCTACTTAGTAGCTAATTACTTCTAGTTTTACCTTAAAAAAGCCCCTTTTTATTAAGTACTTAAAGGGAAGAAAATAAACGATTTAAATAGAGTAACTAAAAAGAAACCTCCCTCGAAAAAGTCTTTTTTTTTCTTTTTTTTCTAAAAAAGAAAAATTAAAGAAAAGAGTAAAAGAGGTAAAATTAAGTAAAGAGGGAGATATAGTTTTAAATTTAACTAAAATAAACCTTAATATAGATCTTATTAACCTTTCTTAGCTATCCTCTCCTCTTTTTTAAGCCCTTACCCTTAAGGTAGCCTTAAATAACCTTTTAAAGATAATTTTAACCTTTATAGATTCCCTTTTAAAAGCAGATTTAAAAGCTAATAAAGATACTCTTTTAAGACCTTTAAAAGCCTTACTCCCTTAAATCCGAGAAATAGTATTAAAGGTAAAAGAAAGAGGATTTCTTAGATATAATAGTAAAAAGACTTTTAATTTTATATATAATACTAGTACTACTAAGTATATAGTAATAAATAAGAATTATCTTATTAACTATAAAAAGATTAAAAATAAAGTTTACTACGGAAAGGCTTCCTTTATATTAGTAAAAAGAAAAGGAGATTTAGTTTTTAAATTCTTATACTTTAAAAATAGATATATACTTAAAGATTGTTTTTATATACTTAAAATTAAAGTTAATATAATTAGCTAGTTATATTTTAAGAATACCTATACCTTTATAAATAAGGATAAAGTCCTTCTTTTAAATAATAAGGCGTAGATTCTTACTAAAGAATATCTTAGAAATAAGCTTTACTATATTCCTTTTAAACCTTTACTAAAAAAAGATTCCCTCCTTATTACCTCTTTAAAAGCAAAGAATATAGATTTTTATACTTCGTATTTACGGCTTAGATATTTAAATTATAAGTCTATCTTAAAAGTATTAAAAAGGTATAATAAAGATATAAAAATACTTTTAAAAGAAAAGAATAAAATAAAACACTACGAGATTTATATAAAGGCAAAGGCTATAAATAAAGTAAATAAATAACTTTTAAATAAGACCTATTCCTATCTTAAAAAAATAGTATTAGATATTTAAAGGCCTATTAAAACGCCTACTTATAATAAATATTATTATTATATCTCTTTCTTAAATATAAAAACCCGATTTCTAGACTTATACCTCCTTTAAAGTAAGGGGGAAGCTATAAAAAAGTTCTTAAAATATAAAAATAAGGTTAAAAATAACCTAAATAAAACTAAGATTAAAAAGGTATTTTTAAATAATATAAAGGAATTTATATATAAGATAAAAATATACTATAAAAGAAACGGTATCTTATTTAATTCTAGCTCTCTTAAAACGACGGAATTTAATAGTAAAATAAAGAGGATAAATCGCACTATATTAAAAAACGTCCGTTCTTTATTATATATAGTAAGGCTACTTAAATATCTATAAAGTAAGGCTATTTTAATAACTACTTACTTATATAATAGATCTTTATATTTAGTAATAAGTTTTAAAAGCCTTATAAAAAAGAGGGATAATATAATAATACCTTTTAAGACCTTAAATAAAATAAAAACCTTTAAAAGCCTTATTTATTATAAAAATAAGGACCTTAAAGATAAGCTTAAAGCTAAAGCCTTTAAGGGAGTTATTATAAGCTATAGTAAAAACGCCTATAAAGTCTAGGATTTTTCTAAGAGAAAATTAATAGTCTTTAAAGATATTACTATACTAGAAAATAGGTTTATAGATAACCCTTTTAGTCTTATTAAAAACTTCGATTTTAAAATAATTCTAAAAAATAAAGATAAGCTAAAAGTTTATAGCCTTATAAAGAAAGACTCTTTAAAGGAAATTACTAAAGAAATTCCCTTAACCTCTATAAAAGAAAGTTCTCTAAATAAAGATTTAAATAAAGATCTTAGCTTTATTAATCGTATAGTAGTAAAAAAAACCTAAGAAGCTTAATAGGTCTTATACTAACTATATAGATTACCTTAATATTTACTTACCTTTAAATAGCGATTATAAAGAATCTATTTTAGCTATAATAAAATAAGATAAGGATTAAGGTTTGCTAAATACTAATAAATAAGCAATAAATAGCCTTAATTTAGCTAGCTAGAAAAATACTATGCTAAAGGAAATAAACTAACTAATTAAATATAATACTTAAGAATTCGCTTATCTCCTTATTAATAAGGAGGCTTTAAGTAGCCGTTAAGTCTATACTATTAAAAAGGATAGTTAAAATCGAATTATTAAATATAAAGCCTATTTTATAATTTAAGGATTTAAGTAGATATACGGCTTAGATTACTTAAAGACTTTCTTAATTACGGCTAGACCTAAATTTACTAAATTTCTTCTTATTTTAATAGTTTTAAATAATTATTAAGCTATATAAATAGATATAACTAATACCTTTATTTATACCGATATAGATTCGGAAGTATATATTAATCTTCCTTTAAGCTATAAATAATATACTTTTAAAGACTATTATTTTAAGAATAGGTCTTATTATAAAAAAGAAGGGATAAATCTATTAAAATTTATAGACCTATATAATAAAGGTTTAATAAAGGTAAAGCTAAAGAAAGCATTATACGGTCTTAAATAAAGCTTAAAGCTTTAGTATACTTATTAAAAAGATATACTAAGTAAACTTAGATTTTTTTTCTTTTTACTAAAAGAGGGAGTATTTATAAAGAAACGCTATAAAATTGCTTTAACGATCTACATAAATAACTTTCTTATTATAAAGCTCTTAAAAACTATAATAAAAAAAGGCTATTTAAAGAATTAGCTAAATACTTAGATTTTACTATATTAAGAGATATAAAAGACTTCTTAGGTCTAAATATAGAAATTAACTAAGATAAAAAAGAGCTATATATATCTTAAGAGAAATATACCTTAAATAAAATAAAGGAGTTTAATAAAAAAGCTATAAGGACTTTAAATACGCTTACTATAATAGGATTTAAGCTAGTAAAAGCTAAGGAATTACCTTTAAAAGAGGTAATATTATACTTTTAAAAAGAAATAGGATCTTTATTATTTTTAGCTTTACTTATAAAGCTAGATATCTTTTATTTAGTTATATCTTATACGAGATTCGCTACTAAACTAAATAATATATATATAAAGACTTTAAATATAATTTAGAAATATCTAAATAAATACCTTAGCCTTAGGATTAAATATATATATAATATCCCTTTAGACCTTTTATATATAAAAAGTTATATTAATGCTAGTTAGGCCTTAGATTTAATAGACGCTTACTTAGTCTTAAGGTACTGTTTTTATATATATAATAACGTTATAAGTTAGGCTTATTTTAAGTAAAAATTAGTTATTCTCTCTATATATAAGGCAGAATATATAGGCCTTAAGAAGGCTATAAAGGAAGCTATATATTTAAATAGTCTCTTTACTATAATTACTAGAGATTTATCTATAAAGATCTTAAATAGTATTCCCCTTATTTTAATAAATAATACTATTACTATTAAATTAATAGAAAATCCTTAATTCTATAAGCGTACTAAATATCTACGTACTATATATTACTATACGAGAATAAATTTAAGAAATAAAGAAATTAAGGTTATCTATATTAAATTAAAAGATAATATAGCTAATATCTTTACTAAGGAATTAAGTCTTACTTTAATTAATAAGTTTTAGACCGGATTATCCTTAGTATTAAAAGTCCTATAAATAAAAGGAGTAGTTAAAGGTTATTTTTTTGCTTTTTATACCTTTTTTTTTACTAGGTTTTTCCCTTTTAAAGGTTTCTTAAATAAAGATTAAAAAAACTAGGTTTTTAAATTACTATTAATTCTTTTTAAAGACTAAGCTATCTATTAAATACGCTTAAATTATCAAACTATAGATATTTCCTTTTATAAGGTTTTTTTATAAGTATATACCTTAAGATATTTTTTCTTAAAAAGAAAGGCTTTTTATATATTCTAAGTATAAAAGAGGTTTTCTTATATAACTAAGGACTTTACCTTATATATATATTATCTTAATAAATTAGTAAAGAGTATATAAATCCACTCTTTAGGGAAGGCTATAAAAAAGTGATTTTACTACTTTAATAAATTAGCTATTTAATCCTTCCTTAATTAACTAAGTATAAATAGGTATATAAATTATATAAAAACCCGCATTAAATATCCTAGCTTTAGCTCGTTATTTTCTAAGTTCTTACGTTTTTATACGATATCTATAATATTATATATAAAACTAAGGAGGTTAACGTAGCTAGATAAAATAAGGATTTATTTAGACTTAAGCTAACTTTAACTAACTTTAAATACGAATTGCCGTATAAAGAAGGGATATATAGCTACGGGGTAAAATGCTTTAAAATTAACATTTCTTAGGCTTTAAGACCGCCTAAAGGCCGGTCTAGATATATTACTTTATTCCTTTATATTTATCTATAAAAGGCAAATCTCCCGTTATTAAATAGCTAGAGATTTAATAAGCACTTACGCACTTAATTCTTTATTAATTAATTTTAGCTAAATCTAACTTTATATAATATCGACTTCTTTATTACGTGCTATTACATAATCTCTTAATTTCCTTATAATTTCGCTGCTGCTCTAACTTTTTATAGTTAGTAAATAAGGTAAAAAACTAATAAGCTTAAAAATAATAAGGCTATTTTTTCGTAAAAAAACTTACTTACGTTAAATAATAATTTTAAAAGTATAAAAATAACTCTTTTAATAAAATTAAAAGGATATTGCCTTAAGGTATTAGTAGATTATAGTGCGATAAGTAGCTATATTTCTCTTATAATAGTAAATCGTTTAAAATTATATTATAAAAGAAAAGATAAGCCTTATATATTTCTTATAGTAAAAAGATTACCCTTTAAGTATAATAATAGTAAGATTATACTAAAGACTAATCCTCTTAAGTATATAATTAAGATTTATAACTTTAAAGATTCTTTTAATATCTTAGCTATTAGCTATAATATTATATTAAGACTACCCTTTTTATAGAAATATAATCTTATAATAAATTAAGATAATGGCCTTTTAAGGTTTAAAGAAGATACTTTAGATATTTCTTTTTATAGTTTAATAAAGGACGACCTAAAAACAAAACCCTTAAATAATTTAAATATAGCAATACCTAATAATAACTATATAAGAAATAGTAATAATAAGGATAATAAAGCTTTTTATATTAATATAAATATCGTATTAAAAGATATCGTAACGAAAAATAATAAGACGACTAATACGACTAAAGATAAAGCAATTATAACTAGTATAATTTAAGCGAAAATAACGCTAAACCTTAATAAAGAAACTAAAAGCTTAAGAGATAATTATAAAGCTACTTATAATTTCTTAAAAGAAAATCTATTAAATACCTTAAAGGATATTAAGTAGTAATACCTTAAGTAAAAAGATAAGATTAAGAGAAAACGGAATAAGAAAAAGATTAAGAATAAGATATATAAGAATAGCTTATAGTATTCGGAAGGTACTATTAGTTTAAAATACCTTAAAAAGCAAATATAGTATATAAGACGTTTAAAAGGTACTATTAACTTAAAATAACTTAAGGATCGTTACTTAAAAATACTTAGAAATATACTAAAAAGATATTTTAATATATTTATACCGCTACTTAAGGATAGGCTACTACTATAAGGTAGTTAAGATTATAAAATTAAGTTAAAAGAAGGCTTTAAGCTTAGATTTTATAAGATATATAACTTAGATAAAAAGTATTTAAAGTTATTAAAAGAATATATTAATAAATACCTATAAAAAGGTTATATTAAAGAGTTTAAAATTAAAATATAGAGCTCTTATACTATTTACTTTAAAAATAGTAAAGATAAAGAAAAAGTTTAACTTTATATTAATTATAAAAGACTAGACTTTATTACCTTTTATAAGCAAAATAAGAGATAGATTAGCTAATAAGCAGTAGATACTAAAGTTAACCTTAAATCTGCTTAAAAATAAATACGTATTAAAGAAAGAGATAAATTTAAAATAGCCTTTAAAACGCAATACGGACTTTACGAATTTTTAGATATACCTTTAGAATTAATTAATATACCGGCAACCTTTTAAAAGAGAATTAATAGTATATTAAATCCTTATTTAAACCGATTTTATATAGCTTATTTAGATAATATTATTATATACTTTAATACGCTAAAGCAATACTATAAAGAAGTTAATATAATGCTAAAAGCATTAAACAAAGCTAGCTTATATATTTTACTAAAGAAATATAGCTTTTATAAATAAAAAGTAGAATTCTTAAGGCATATAATCACTCCTTTTTATAAAAAGATAGACCCTTAAAAGATTTTTATAATTAAAACGTAGCTAATTCTTATAAATATTAAGGAAATCTAAAGCTTTATAGGATATATAAACTATTATAAGAAGTTTATATTAGACTTTTCTAAGATATTTATACCGATATTATCGGTATTAAAAAAAGCTAAAACGGACCCTTTTAAGTAAAACTTAAAAGCAGACGAAGCTTTTAAAAAGATTAAAGAATTACTTATTAAAGAGCCTATATTAAATATATATAATATAAAGAAGCTATTAAAGTTAAAAACGGATACTTTAAAATTTTATATTAAGTATATAGCTAAGCTAGCATAATAAAAATAATACTTTTAAACTTATAGTATTTTATTTAAAGAAGCTAGTAGGTTTAGAGATTTATTACTTAATTTATAATAAAGAATTCTTAGCTATTATATATACTTTTAAAGAATTTTAGTATTATATTTTAAGGGATAAATATAAACGTAAGGTTTATATAGATTATAAGAATATTAGTTATTTTATAACGACGTAATAGTTAAATACTAAGTAAATAAGATAAGCTAAATTCCTTTTAGAATTTAATTATAAGATTATTTATAAAAAAGGTTTTAAGAATAACTAAGCTAATATAATTCGCTAACGACTAGACCTTAACGATAAAAAAGAGCCTTATAAAGAGACCTTATTATTTTTAAATAATAATAGTAATTTAAAGTTAAAGACATTATATATACTATTTAATATATAAAGAGATCTTATTACTTTAAAATTACTTAAGAATTTTAATAAGAATTTAGATAAGAAAGGATATAAGAATTATAAGTAAGAGGGAAAAATAACGTTTTATAATAATAAGTTATTTCTTACTTTAAAGACTAAGAAAATAGTTTTAATAGATTTTTATTTACACCCTTTATATAAATATTAAGGTATTACGAAAACGTATAATAAGATTAAAAACTATTATAATACTTATAACCTTTATAAAAAAGTCTAAGGAGTTATTAAGTTATACAAAATATATAATAAAGGTAAGGCTATATAATATAAGCCTTATAGTAACTTAATTCCTTTAAAAGTTCCTTTAAAACCTTAAGACTTTTTAGCCTTAGACTTTATTATAAAATTATTAAAGTTTATAAATCCTACGACTAGTATAGAATACGATTTTAATTTAGTTATAGTTAATTATCTTATAAAGTATAGCTATTTTATTTTAACGTATAAAGCTATAAACGTAAAAAAGTTATCTTATACTTTTATAAGATATATTATAGCTAATCGAGGACTATTTTAAGTTCGATTATTTTAAATAAGAATTAGAAATTTATTTCGAATTTCTAATAAGGTTTAATATAAGTCTTAAGTATAAAGCATAAATTATCTACTGCTTTTTACCTTATTTTAAACAGAATAATAAAATAATTAAATTAAACGCTTAAGTAATACCTTAAAAGCTATATAAACTAGTAGTAAGATAATTAGCTTTTTAAATTGCTTATAGTATAGTTAGCGTATAATACCTTTTATTTTAGGCCTATTAAGAATACTTTAGTATTTATAATTTATAGCTTTACCTTTAAAGCCTATAAGTCTTCTTTACTTAAAGAAGTTATAGCTAAAAAAGCTATATTAAACTCTAAGTAGCTAATTAGCTTATACGGATTTATAAAATTAAAATTAAAATATATTGCTAAGAAGATATTATATTATTATAATAAGAGATAGTCTTTAAAACCTTCTTTATTTTAAAGCAATAAAGTATATCTTTTAATAAAGAATCTAAAGACTAATAGACTTAATAAGTCTTTAGATTATAAAAAGATAGGACCTTTTAAAGTTATAAAAAAATAAGAAAGGTTAATTATAAGTTAGAACTTTTAACTAGTTTACTTATATACCTTATTTCTTATATATCTTTATTAAAACTAACTTTAAAAGAAGCTAAAGTAACTAAAGAGTTAAACTTAAAAAAGGTTAAAGAAAGCGAATATATAGTAAAGGCTATACTTATTAAGAAGATAGAAAATTAAGAATACTTTTATTTAGTAAAGCAAAAGGACTATCTTAGTTTAGATAATACTTAAAAACCTATAAAGCATTTAAGAAATACTTTAAGAAAGGTTAAGGATTTTAATTAATAAAACCTTTAAAAGGCAGTACTAGCTTCTTTAAGCTAGGATTTCTTTACTATCTTAAATAGTAAAAGTAAAAGGAAATTAAAATAAGAATTTTCTTTAAAAAAGATCTATAAAGATAAAAGATTAGGATTTTCTTTAAAGAATTCCTATAGTTACTTTCTTTAAAGTAGGATTTCTTAAAATATTTTAAGTAGTTTCTTAAAGGTTAAGGATAACTTATAAGAAAAGAACGTTTATTTTTCTAAGTTTAAAAAGACGTTAAAGAGGGGAATATATAATAAAAACCGTATTTTATTAATAATCTTAAGTACTAAAAGTACTAATATTTAGTAAAGTAAATACCGCTAAATATAAGTATTAAAGGTTAAAGCAGCAGCAAAATTATAAGGAAATTAAGAGATTACGTATTATTATATAATAAAGAAGTCGATATTATATAAAGCAAGATTTAGCTAAAAATTATTTAATAACGAATAAAGGGCGTAAGTGCTTATAAAATCTCTAGCTATTTAGTAATAAGAGATTCGCCTTTTATAAACAAATATAAAGGAACGGAGTAATATATCTAGACCGGCTTTTAAGCGGTCTTAAAGCCTGAGAAATGTTAATTTTAAAGTAATTTACCTTATAGCTAAATATCCTTTCTTTATATAGCAATTCGTATTTAAAGTTAGTTAAGGTTAGTTTAAGTTTAAGCGGATCCTTATTTTATCTAGCTACCTTAACCTCCTTAGTTCTATATATAATATTATAAATATCGTAAAAGAACGTAGAGACTAAGAAACTAATAAGCTAAAGCTAGGCTATTTAATACGGGTTTTTATATAATTTATATACCCCCTTATGCTTAGCTAATTAAGTAAGGATTAAATAGCTAATTTATTAAAGTAGTAAAATCACTCTTTTATAGCCTCTTTTAAAGAGTAGATTTATATACTCTTTACTAATTTATTAAGGTAGTATATATATAAAGTAAAGTCCTTAATTATATAGGAAAACCTTTTTTATACTTAGGATATATAAAAAACCTTTCTTTTTAGGAAAAAATATCTTAAGGTATATACTTATAGAAAAACCTTATAAAAGGAAAAGTTTATAGTTTTATTATTTAAGCATATTTAATAGATAGCTTAGTTTTTAAGAAAAATTAATAGTAATTTAAAAACCTAGTTCTTTTAATCTTTATTTAAGAAACCTTTAAAAGGGAAAAACCTATTAAGAGAAAAGGTATAAAACGCAAAAGAATAACCTTTAACTACTTTTTTTATTTATAAGACTTCTTATACTTAGGATAATCCGGTCTTAAACTTATTAATTAAAGTAAGACTTAATTCCTTAATAAAGATATTAGCTATATTATCTTTTAATTTAATATAGAAAACCTTAATTTTATTATTTCTTATATTTATTCCCGTATAGTAATATATAGCACGTATATATTTAATATACTTATAGAATTTAGGATTTGCTATTAATTAAATAGTAGTAGTATTATCTATTAAAAAAAAGGGAATACTATTTAAGATCTTTATAGATAAATCTTTAGTAATTATAGTAAAGAGACTATTTAAATATATAGCTTCTTTTATAGCCTCCTTAAGGCTTATATATTCTACCTTATATATATAAAAAGCAACTAGTTTTTGCTTAAAATAAGCCTAACTTATAACGTTATTATATATATAAAAATAGTACCTTAAGACTAAGTAAGCGTTTATTAAATCTAAGGCCTAACTAGTATTAATATAACCTTTTATATATAAAAGGTTTAGAGGGATATTATATATATATTTAATCTTAAGGCTAGGGTATTTATTTAAATACTTTTCAATTATATTTAAAGCCTTTATATACGTACTATTTAGTTTAGTAGCGAATCTTATATAAGATATAACTAAATAAAAGATATCTAGCCTTATAAATAAGGCTAAAAATAATAAAGATCTTATTTCTTTTTAAAATTATAATATTACCTTTTTAAGGGTAATTCCTTAGCTTTTACTAGCTTAAATCCTACTATAGTAAGCGTCTTCGAAGTTCTTATAGCTTCTTTATTAAACCCCTTTATTTTATTAAAGGTATATTTTTCTTAGGATATATATAGCTCTTTTTTATCTTAGTTAATTTATATATTTAGACTTAAAAAGTCTTTTATATCTTTTAATATAGTAAAATCTAAGTATTTAGCTAATTCTTTAAATAGTCTTTTTTCTATTATAGTTTTTAAGGGCTTTACTATAAGAAAGTTATTTATATAGATCGCTAAAGCAATTTTATAGCGTTTATTTATAAATACCCCCTCTTTTAGTAAAAGAGGGAAAAATTCGAGTTTACTTAGTATATCCTTAAAATAAGTATACTAAAGCTTTAAGCTTTATTTAAGACTGTATAATGCTTTTTTTAGCTTTGCTTTTATTAAACCTTTATTATATAAGTCTATAAATTTCGATGGATTTATTCTTTCCTTTTTATAATAAGACTTATTCTTAAAATAATAGTCTTCTAAAGTATATTATTTATAGCTTAAAGAAAGATTAATATATACTTCCGAATTTATATTAGCATAAACGAAAGTATTAATTATATCTATTTATATAGCTTAATAATTATTTAAAACTGCTAAAATAAGAAGAAATTTAGTAGATTTAAGTCTAGCTATAGTTAAGAAGGTCTTTAAGTAATTTAAGCTATATATCTACTTAAATCCTTAAATTACGAAACGGGCTTTATATTTAATAATTTTATTTTAACTATTCTTTTTAATAGTATAAACTTAACGGCTACCTAAAGCCTCCTTATCGCTAAGGAGATAAGCAAATTCTTAAGTATTATGTTTAATTTATTAGTTTATTTCCTTTAGTATAGCATTTTCCTAGCTAGCTAAATTAAGGCTATTTATTACTTATTTATAGGTATTTAGTAAACCTTAATCCTTATCTTATTTTATTATAACTAAAATAAATTCTTTATAATCGCTATTTAAAAGTAAGTAAGTATTAAGGTAATCTATATAGTTAGTATAAAACCCGTTAAGCTTCTTAAATATCTTTATTACTATACGATTAGTAAGGCTAAGATCTTTAGATAAATCTTTATTTAAAAAACTTTCTTCTATAAAGGTTAAGGGAATTTCTTTAGTAATTTCCTTTAAAGAGTCTTCCTTTAAATAGCTATAGGCTTTTAGCTTATCTTTATTCTTTAAAATTATATTAAAATCGAAGTCTTTAATAAGACTAAAAAGGGTATCTATAAACCTATTTTTTAGTATAGTAATATCCTTAAAGACTTATTAATTTTCTCTTAAAAAAATTCTAGACTTTATAAGCGTTTTTACTATAGCCTATAATAACTCCCTTAAAGGCTTTAGCTTCGAGCTTATCTTTAAGGCCCTTTATTTTATAATAAATAAGGCTTTTAAAGGTCTTTATTTTATTTAAGGTCTTAAAGGGTATTATTATATTATTCCTCTTTTTTATAAGGCTTTTAAAGCTTATAGCTAAATATAAAGATCTATTATATAGGTAAGTAGCTATTTAAATAGCTTTACCTTATAGATATTTAAGCAGTCTTACCGTATATAATAAAGAACGGACTTTTTTTAATATAGTGTAATTTATTCTCTTTATTTTACCGTTTAATTCCGGTATTTTAAGAGGGCTAGAATTAAATAAAATACCGTTTTTTTATAGTATGTTTTTATCTTATATATAAACTCTTTTATATTATCTAAAAATACTTTTAAAATCCTAGTTCTATCTAGGTTATTTTTAACTATATCTTTTAATTTTAAGAACCTTTTTATAGCTTCCCCTTTACTTTAAAGGAGGTATAAATCTAGAAATCGGGTTCCTATATCTAAGAAAAAGATATAGTAGTAATATTTATTATAAGTAGGCGTTTTAATAGGCCCTTAAATATCTAATACTATTTTTTAAAGGTAAGAATAGGTCTTATTTAAAGGTTATTTATTTACTTTATTTATAGCCTTTGCTTTTATATAAATCTCGTAGTGTTTTATTTTATTCTTTTCTTTTAAAGATATCTTTATATATTTATTATACCTTTTTAACACTTTTAAAATAGCCGTATAATTTATATGCTTAAGGCGTAAATACTAAGTATAAAAATCTATATCCTTTGTCTTGAAAGAGGTAATAAGGAGGGAATTTATTTTTAGTAAAGGTTTTAAAGAAATATAATAAAGTTTATTTTTAAGATATCCCTTAATAAGAATCTATGTTTTATTATTTTAAAAAAAGGACTTTATTCTTACTTATAAGGGCATAAGTATTCTTAAAATATAACTAGCTAATTATATTAACTTTCCTTTTAGGTATATAAAAACAATCTTTAAGTATATATTTTACTTTAAAATATAGGAATTTAAATACTAAATCCCCCTTTCCTTTTACTAATATAAAAGAAGCTTTTCCTTAATAAACTTTTATTTTAATCTCTTTATAGCTAATAAGGTGATTTTTATTTATAACTATATACTTAGTAGCACTAGTATTATATATAAAATTAAAAGTTCTTTTACTATATTTAGAAAATCCTCCTTCTTTTACCTTTTATACTAATTCTCGGATCTAAAGAAGTAAGGCTTTTAAAGGTCTTAAAATAGTATCTTTATTAGCCTTTAAATCTACTTTAAAAGGGGTTTCCTTTATAAAGGTTAAAATTACCTTTAAGGGGTTATTCGAGGCTACCCTAAGGGTAGGGGCTTAAAAGAGAGCAAAGGATAGCTAAGAAAAGTCGATAAGATTTATATTAAGGTTTATTTTAGTTAAAATTAAAACCTTATCTCCCTTTTCGCTTAATTTTACCTCTTTTACTCTTTTCTTTATTTTTTTCCTTTTTAGAAAAAGAAGAAAAAAAAGACTTTTTCTAAGTAGGGTTTTTCTTAATTACCCTATTTAAATCGTCTATTTTCTTTCCTTTAAGCACTTAATAAAAAGGGGCTTTTTTAAAGTAAAGCTAAAAGCAATTAGCTACTAAGTAGCTTAGTTTTTTACATTCTTTATAACAAGAATTTAAAGAATTCCCTTATTTTTTTAAGGCTTTTTTATAGTAAGAAAGCTTTTTCTTAAGAGTCCTTTATATCCTTTACCTTTTTAGCTTCGTTTAAAAGACTAGCTATAAAGGTCTTAAAAGAAAAGGCTATAAAATTATACTTAAGGCTTTATATAATATTAAATATATAGCTTTTAAATTCCTCGCTAAGGGAATTTAAAATCTATATTATAAAAACTACTTCCGGAATATCTATTTCTTAAGATTTTAATTCCTTATAAACCTTTTTTACCTTATAAAGGTATTTCTCTAACTATAAGTCGGAAAGACTTAAGTTAAATAGCTATTTTATAAGTAAATAATTTAATAAGAAATTTAAAGAATTATATAGCTTTTATAGCTCTTTTTAAGTATTTTTAGTAATAGTTATATACCTAATCTATATTAAGAGACCGTTTTTTAAGCGTAGGAAAATTAAGGTAAAAGCCTTTTCCGTTTTAATATAATTAGCTTACTTTAAAGTAGCTATAAGCTTTTCTTTAATAAAAATTACTTATATTTTAATAGTTTATAAAGTATAATTTAAATTACCTTTTAACTTAAAAAACTTATATTCTTTCTAGCTTACTATTTTATATATCTTTAGTAAGATAAAATAAGTAAGTAAAGAAAAGTTAATTTTTAACTTAAGAAAGATCGAATGATAAAAGAAGTTAGTAAGGATTAATAAAAGAAATTCTAAGCAAAATCCTAAAGAAGGAAGGAGTCTTAGTAAAGAAGAGGGATTTTTAAGAGATTTTTATATAGATAAAGGGATTTTTAAAGAATTTTCTAAAAAAGAAAAAAGATTAAAAGAGGTAATTAAGGTTAAGATATCTTTAAGTATAAATTCTAAGAGATTTAGTCGTTTAATTAACGTTAGATATTAAGGAAGGTTAAACAAGTAATTAAGGAAAAGGGTTATACTTTTCTCGGAATTTTTTAAAGTTAATTAAAAGAGTAATTAATTTCCCGGTATAATAAGCTAAGCTAGGCTTATAACTTATTAAAGCTTAAAATAGCAGCAAAATTATAAAGATATTTAAAGATTATATAATATTATATAATAAAAGAGTTAATATTATATAAGATAGGATTTAGCTAGAATTAATTAATAAAGAATTAAGTATATAAGTGCTTATAGAATCTTTAGCTATTTAGTAGCGGGAGATTCGCTTTTTATAGATAAATATAAGGGAATGGAGTAATATATTTAGACCGGCCTTTAAGTAGTTTTAAAGCCCGAGAAATATTAATTTTAAAGCATTTTATCTTATAGCTAGATATCCTTTCTTTATATAGTAATTTATATTTAAAGTTAGTTAAAGTTAGTTTAGGTTTAAGCGGATCCTTATTTTATCTAGCTACCTTAACCTCCTTAGTTTTATATATAACATTATAGATATTATATAAGAACGTAAGGACTTAGAAAATAATAAGCTAAAGCTAGGCTATTTAACGCGGGTTTTTATATAATTTATATACCCCTTTATACTTAGCTAATTAAGTAAGGATTAAATAGCTAATTTATTAAAGTAGTAAAATCACTTTCTTATAATAAAGAAGTAATTAATAAAGTAAATACTGCTAATTATAAGTTATAATTATTAAAGTAAATATTAATAGTTATAAGGAGAGATAATATAGCTTAATAGTTAAAGACGGCTAGTATTAGCTATAAGCGGTATAGGTTAAATATGCTTATATTTAGCTTAAGTTAGCTTTAGCTAATAACAGGATTTATATTTAATAAATCGACTAATACCTTATATAATTAGTTAATACTTTATATAAAACTAAGGTAAGAGGCCTCTTTTTAAAAGAGAATAAAATCTTATAAAAGGTTTTAAGATAAGGATATTTAGTCTTATAAGCTAGTTATAAGTAATAAAGCGTATATTACTTATAACTAGTAATAAGAATAGCGTAAGCTATTTTTATTAGCTTAAAAAGTAGTTTAATAACTTTATAAGTTAAATAAAGTATAAGTTATAAATTAATATATAAAAGTATATAAAAGTATATAAAAGAAAAGCCTCTTAATAGCCTTAAAAAGGTATAAAAAGAGGTCCTTTTTTTCTTTTTTTAACTTCTTCCCTTTTCTTTTCTTTTTCTTTAGCTAGTTTTAACATAAGAAATCTATATAATAAGATACCCTTACTTTATTTAGTTTAGTAATTAGCACTAAGTCTTCTTCTCTTTTTTTAGCTAGTAAATTTAAATTAGATAAGTTACGCTTTATTACTTAATATATAAGAAATACTAAGGGTTCCGTAATAGCTAAGCTTTATCGTTATTGCTAGTAAGAAAGAGGTTTAATAAAAGGTTAATAGTACTAGTTATAAAGCTTATTACTACTTAAAGGGTAGTAGTAGCTTTAAAGCCTACTACTACCTTAGCTTATTACCCTTATCTTAAGGGCTACTTAGCTTACCCTTCTTAAATTTTTTTTTATTATAGTTAAGATTATCTTAATAATTATAAGGTTCTTATTAACTTTATTAATAAAGTATCGTATTCTTTATAAAGTTAGCGTTCTTTTTACCTTTATTAAAGATTATAATATTATAGTCTTTTTCTTTAAAGGGTAAGGTCTTTTTAATAGCTTTATAAAACTATATATTCTTAGTAATTATAATTTCCTTTTAGTTAAGGAGTTATACTCTATAGATTAAACTATAAAGCCTTTTAAGACTAATAAGTCTTCCTTTTTACGCCTTAAAGTCTATTTTAGCTATCTTAGCTAATATTTTTTATAGCTTAGTTATATATATAATATAACTTTAAGTTTAGATATACTTAATAAAGTATATATAAAGAACCTTAATCTCTTTAAGTAAGGCTTTTAGCAGCGCCCCCTTTAAAGCTATACCGCGTATAGGTAAGAGGTTCGCTATATATATAGCTATTTTTATATACTAAGGCTAAAAGAATTCCGGTAGCCTTATCTTAATATATATTACCTTTATAAATTTTATAAGTATATAGCTAGCTCTTTTTACCTTACCGTTTTACTCCCTTATCTTAAAACTATAAAAGCTATTATATATTCTTCTTAAGGTTTAAATTTACTAGTAGTAACTATCTTACTATACTAAGCTATTAATATAGTAAATCTTTTACTATAAGTAATATAGCTATAAAGTAAGATATATAGCTATAAAGTTATATTCTCTTTAAGCGTATATATTATATATAGTATACTCTTAAGGCTATTAATTTATATTATTATATAAGTAGCGATAGCCTTAATATCTTAAGCTGCCCTTTACCTTAGTCTTTAACGGCCTATAGGTTAAAGAAAAGGTTTAAATATAATTAAGATAATTAAGGTAATTAAGGTAATTAAGGTAAAGAGGTTAAGGTAGCAATTCACAGCGCGCGAGGGCTATAACCTATAAAAAAGAGAGCTCTAAAGGATAATAATAATATCTAACTAGCTAGGAAGGAATATATATGCGAGGGGTGCCCTTATATATATGTATGGCTAACCCCTATAAATAAGGGCTAGGGCTACGCCTAGGGCTCTCGCAGTGAAATGGGTGTGGGGCCCTGGCGTATGCACTCCTCATATTTGCAACAGTACATATGTATGCTGTACGTATAGTAGGTACCTAGGGGGACTCAGTTCAAGCCCCTCACTGTAATTCACACCGTAGCTCGTACTGTAAACTTACTGCCCCTCCACTTGAAAATAAAGCCCACCCACTGCAACTTGTGCACCGACGAGAGAGGGCAAGAGCCCTTTCATCAAAGCGCCGGCCCTGTGGTGACTCGACGAGTCGAAACGCCCGAGCCTTTCCGACGCACCGATTTGGATGCTGGAAAGAACATTTGGAGCACATTGCACGGTACTTTGTGCCTACCATAGGTAGGTATGTACAGTAGGTAGGTACACTTATCTACCTATCATCTATTATCTAGGTACCTTACCGTAGGTGTCCACCCATGATGTGCTCTACAGTACCGGCAACTTGCAGGACGAAGCACAAACACCATCGTGCTGCTGACGTGTTAGTTCAAGACAAACAAAAGTCATCGCCTCTGCTTAGCAAAAGGTCGTACGCGTACAAGCTGTACAAGTGCAAGGCTGTGCATCATTGCACAGTCCAGGTCGCATGCAGAGTTCCTCTCCATGCCCTCTGTCGGCTCGCCATCCATCCTCTAGCCCCTAACCCCCATCGCCGCCCAACCATGTCCTCCTTTCAGGAAGACCCCAGAATCCGAGAGTAGGCGTCCTCCACCTCTCCCGCCAGCTCCAGCAGCGACACAATGACAATCTGATGAGTCAAGTTGGGCATCTTGTCCCTGTGCAACCCGATCCACTCCAGCGGCGGCGTTGCCTCTCCCATGTCCCGCAGCTGTGGCGTCTCGATGACCGGAGGCTCAAGCGCCACGTACTCGTACTTGGACTGAGGCACGTTGACCTCGGCCCTGATCTTCTGCTGCTCGCCCTCCTTCTGCTCCGCCTCCGTCTGCGGCACTCCAGTAATCTTGACTGCTGTCATGGGCAGCTGCCGACCCCACGTCTGCTCCAGCGACTTTGAGTGGCTCGCCCACATGCCACGGATGTAGCTGATGCGAGAGTAGTTCCATCCCACCTCCACCTTGCCCTCGAAAGCGCTCTTGAACACGTAGTCGATATGGTTGCTCTTTGGACTCTGCCAAGTCTCCATTACAGCCTCCACTCGCGGCACCTTGAGGATGGTGCCTCCTCGCGACCCTGTCGATCGTTGGACCACGTCCTCCACCGTCATCTCGCTCAGCGTCTTTGGCGCCTCGGCGTTCCTCACCCCGGCGAGCCCGATCCGGAGCTGGCCGAGCGTCATCCGGAGAATGCTGTGTATCCGTCGTTGTTCCATGCTGGCCGCAAACCTCGCGTACGCGTTGAGTGCCTCCATCTTGAACACCTGATGGTCGGAAAAGGTGCTGGGAAAGACGCCCAGGTTCAACGTCTTGAGTGTCACCACCACGTCAGTGTCCAGAGATATGGGCGACTTGGCCATGGTGTCGTCCTCGGCCAAGCGCGGCGCCGACGTCGACGGTTGCTGCATGTGACGCGGCGTATTCGACTTGCGCCTCGTGAATTTTTCAATCTCCTGTAGAGACAGTTGGAAGTTCTCTTTCCTCTCCTGGAAGAGCTTCTGCATGGCCTGGTACAGTGCCACGCCCTGAGCAGCGGACGCTGTCGTTCCAAAGACCTGCACCGCGTCTCCGTCAAAGATGGCTACCAGCCGATCTCCGGTGCCCTCGCGCCTCTCCCGGACGTTGTACATCAAGAACTCCAGAGACGTGACGTCGGCGACCAAGAAGGCCTGATAGTCAAACGCCGCCTTGACGCGCAAGGCATTGAATGCCAGCGACGCCTGGATGAGCGGAGTCTCGTTCAGCGCTTGCTCTCGCTTGGGCCACTGGATAGACGTGCGCAGCCTAAAGTGCTGCAAGGCGACAAAGCCGCTCAACCGGCCTGTGCAGTCGATGCCTATTCGTTGGAATCCGAGACATAGGTTTTGATCCCAATCCGACGTCTTCTTGGCCGATACCCAAAAGTTGTTGATCTGGAAGACAGACTTCCCTATAGCCTGGCCAAGATCGACCTGGACGTCGAGGGCAGCAATGGATATCGTGGCCGTCCAAGGAAACGCCGTCGTGGCAGCCACCTGCTGATAGCGCTGGACCAGGTGGCCCTGCGAAGCCTCCGTCTCGAGCTTCGCAACTGGGGCTGAAGATGCGTGGCGCAGGTCTTCGGGGTACCATATCTCTCTGAACAGCAAGAAGTCTTGCACCTGTTTCACATTGACAGATATTCTCATTGGGCTTACGTTCAGGATGGCCGACACGCCGCTGGTGCCGCTGACGTGTTTGCTGTTCATAAAGGAAAGCGTCACCGTGTCCACCCCGAAGCTTGCCGTCGAGTCCCTCGAGTAGACATGCTGCACCGAGGCCTGGGGTTTCGTCAGAGTGCCAGAGATGGCGAAGAAATTGCCCTGCTCTTGAGACGAGACCGTATTGACCGTGAAGTAGACATTGTCGAAACTCGTCGTTGCTGCCACACGAGCCACGGGTTGACAGCTCAAAGAAAACTCTTGCCTGCAGATGCGCAGGCCAAGATTGAGCTTCAGCCGGCCCAACATCGCACTCGGGTCAGCGGTCAGGATGTTATCTTCTTCCGCGGACCTCTCTGGCTTCAGCTTTGGCGGCTCGCCGTCCGGGGCTCGCTTGTCTTGGCTGCTGTTGCTGACGACCTGCTTGACGCTGGACATGATGTCGAGTACGAGAGGAACCACCGCCGGATACAAGATGTTGCTTGACGCATCGATCTTGACCTCGCCGTACAGCGAGGGGTCTTCCTTGCCATTGTCCCTGTACTCGGCCTTCCACGCCAGTCCTGGGGTGCGAAGCACTGCCGCGCTTCCAGAGTCGTCGGCGTTGAACTGGCCGTATTTTCCGCCCAGAGACGGCTGACGGCTGTGCTTGGATGACATGTGCCGGTTGTCATTATCATTCTTGCCAGAGACATACACGACTGCCCCGGCAAAGTCGGCGTCAATCAGCAGGCTTTCCAGTCGCTTGCTTCCAAGGAAGCTCCGCTGCCGTTGGACGGTTGCGCTCTCGTCTGGCTTCTTGGTGGCGGCCGTTCCAGTTGTCCATTGTGCCGAGGCCTTCTGCACGTTTCTCATCGACAGAGATATAGACTGCACCAGGTTTGCAGCAGGCACGATGAAAGCAGAGGTCAGACGCAAGTCCAGAGATTCTCCGGTGGCTTGGAAAGCCATGCGACGTGCTTCGGCCGTGGACACATAGGCGGCATTGAAGTTGACTTCGGGGAGGAGAGCAGAGTTCAAAGACCGCAGGCTCTTGTCTTGGCCTGGCGGGACAGTCTGGAGCAAAAGCCTCTCGATGGTCAGCCTGGCAGACTTTCTCGTCCTGGTACCAAACTCGATTAGTTGAATCGACAGCACCAGGTCTTCCTTGTTGTAGTCTTTGTCTCTCGACTCGTCGGCAACGTCCCAGCACATCCGTATGTTTCGCAGTTCGAACTGATAGACGACAGACGCCAGCACGGAACCCAGAAGGTCGGAATCCTCTCCTGGTTCCTCCTGGTCGTTGATGGTGATCCGCGGTTTGGACTGCCGGAGTTTTCGCAAATACTCGAGCTCGCGTGACGTGTCCAGATCCTTGATCTTGGAGCCAGAATAGCCTATCACGTCAATCACGGTCGAGACGGTCTCTGGAGATAAGTTAATGTCCAGTTCGTCGCTGCGAAAGTTGAAGTGCCAATCCTCCCTGCCGTCGTCGCTCCGTCTGGAGCTGGCAGAGATCGTGACGCTCGCTCCTATGCTGCCGCACGATCTCATGGCATCCTTCTTGCCTCTGCGGACGTCGAGTCCCATTTGTCGCAAGTTCACATGCAGATCCGGATACCGTCGAGGGGGCCCATCCGAATCGTGCTGGTTGCCTGCAAGGATGTGCGTCTTATCCAGTGAGAACAGTATCTGAGCCATTGGCTCGGTCTTTGACGTCAACGCTGCTTTGGTGAATATCCGCAGGCCGGCAAGCGTAAAATGAAGGTTGTAAGTCAAGGCCGTGGTCGGGGCGTGAGGAACTACTGGACTGGGTGGCTCCGTCGTCCCGAAGACGTCCGCAGCATGTTCTTGTATGATCTTGGTCTGTTGCTGGATTTCCTGGACCGCGCTGGAGATTTGTGGTCGGTTCAGAGCCGCGAGTATACTGTAAATGGCAGAAGCATCAAGCCGGATGACTTCGACCGAGGACAGGACGGTCAAGGCTCGGTCGGACTGGTTCGTCTGGCTTGTTATGCGACCATTCATGGGGGGTATCTGAAGAAGAGAGATGCTGCGAGGCTCGTTTCTGACATCAATCTGCATTCCATGCGAGTTTTCCTTGACATCAAAGTCGAGTATGAATTCTTCGCCATGGTTTGCGGCGCATGCAATTCGCGCCACGACCCCTGAAATCTTATAGGTCAAAGACTGCAACAGTGGGATGCTGATGGTGTAGCTGTCGAGGAACATTGCCACGTTTATTTTGATTCTGGAAAGGCGATCGACCATCTTGATTGGCTCTGGATCTTTGGTTGAAGCAGGCATCTGGCTTTGAAGGCGGTACAGCTGGGCAACCTCGTCTCGAATGATGAGGTCCATAATTTCCAACAAAAGAATAGGATCTTGTTTGACTGCAAAAGTCAGATCTTGGCAGCTACCTGCCAACTTGAATGAGCGAAACAAAGCCTCTTCTGTCTCTTGCAGCTCTTGAGACGCAAAGAGACTCGGTTGGCGAAGCTGGCACGTTCCGATAAGCTGCGAGTGACTGTGCAGTCGAGACGTAAGCGCATTGCAGTTCACCAGGGCGCTGGCGAAGTCTGTCTGCTTGCTGGAGTTATACACTAAGATGGAGGCCTTGAGTCCGCTGGACAGTGTTTTTAGGCTGAGATTTACAGTCTCGAAGTCGACCGAGCCCCTCACCAGCTCAAGCACGACGTGAAATGCGGACGGCCGCGCGATTGCCGGTTCGGCGTGTGACTTGGTCGATTCCGGCTTGTTGAGGCTGTCCGCGAGGTTCCGATTGTACAAGCGAAGAATGTCATCTGCCAGTTCGCAAAGCTCCCAATTGAGGTGCACAGCCGCGTCGCTGCAACACAGATTGCAGACAGTCAAGGGACCATCGAACTCGGGCACCTCGGAAGCGGCGAGGTTCGAAGCGGCCGGCTTCTGCTCAACCCTGAAAGTGACGTCGAGAAGCCCGAGATTGTTCTGTTTCGGCCCCGGATCCAGGACAAGTCGCAAGTCTGCCAGCCGGCACGCACCAAGAAGGGGAATGTCGTTTCCAGCTTCCACATCAGCCGCCTTCATGTTTTCTCCAAACACTCTCGTGAGTAGTATGGAATTTGCAGTATCCTCCAGATCCCAACTGCGCCATCGCTGGAAAGCGGCCTTCACAATCTCGGGAGCGTCGGGAGGAGCCAAGCAAGATGCATCACGACAGTCGTCCGCGAGCAGGGAGCTTTTGATGGTTCTCATTGTAGCCCAAATTTGGCGAAGTCGCATGACTAGCTTCCACGAATCGCACGTTCGCACATGCTCCGGAGCCGACCTCAGCACAGCCGAGGGTCGCGTGAGAAACGCTGGATCGTTGGTGGACTGGCCTTGGTTGAGAAGGCGGTACGTCAAATACTTGACCCGCTCACTGTACCCGGTCGTAGTCGCGGAGATGAGGCTTTCGAGGTCCGACGCTAGGGTTCCCGTCCGGTGAATGAGTGAAGCTAGATATTCGATCTTGCCTGATGCAGTGCTTCCGACGATAGAGCCTATATCGGCGTCAAAGTAGCTAACGTCCTTGGCGCCCAGAGACACCACCACATCGTCAATCTCGACCAGGACAGCTGCCTGGGGGTTGTAAAGCGACGACAAGCGCTCAGATGCCGATATTTCCGCAGACTTCAAGCGAAAATGAAGTGACGTCTTGGCGTCCTTCGCAACGCTGCTCTCCATCACAGTTCGGGTGATAAAGACCACCTTGGAAACTCGCACATCATACTGGTCTTGGTCCTCACAGGAGGAGTTGGGGGAGTTGGAGGCCACTGAGTTGAGAAACCGAACGTCTGCCTTTGGAACCCTTACAAGTAAGTCTTGGATCTTCCCGTAACGATGCTCTGGCTTCTTGGAATTGAATATCTCATCCATGGCGCCAACTTGGAGAGCATCGAGGATGCTCTCGGGCTCGCTCGGTTGCAACTCTGCCAGCAGCGAGGCAGCATGTCGAATTGCCTCAGGCTTAATGCAAGCTGTGAAACCAGAGGGGAAATCAAGAATAATGCTTGCATACGCGTGATCCTCGCTCAGGCTGCGTGGGTCAATCTCGTCCAAGGTTGCCGCCGTTTGGCCAAATTTATCATCGTCGTCTTCCAGAATGCCAGGGAAGGTGGCGTCACGATTATCTGGACGGACACTCTCCAAGGGAAAGTGCGGCGCAAAGTACTGGCTCGAAAAGGCGACGGAAGAGTGATTGTGTACGTCTTTCACGAAGTGGTCTTCAGCTGCACTAGGGGATGCCAAGTGCTGCTCGGTTGTTGAGCCCGGAACCTCGGTTTGACTTTTGGAGGATGAAATCTCCCCCGGCCCAGCTGTCGAAGCAAACATGCTCCTTTTCAGCCTCGATTTTGCATGGCTCTTGTCACGAGATCGTGCATCCCGAACGCTACTCTCACTTGAGAAGGATAGAAAGGAACTCTGGTTTCTCAAGCGATGGGGACGGCGAGAGTTGAAGGTGCTGTGAGATGAGCTTCCGTCATTTTTGACCCCTGTGACTGGAAAAGGAGGCGTCGGTGAGCACTGGGCCGGAGGATCAATCGGCTCTGGAACAAAGTCGTCGTCTAAGTCGAGAAGGAGAAATGGAATCCGCTCAGTGCGCTGGTCCTCACGGCGCGCCAGGTCCTGTTGTATCTTGCGTTCCTTGGTGAAGTGGAACTTTCGGCCGATGGTCGCCAAGTGAATGTCGGTTCGCAGATAGGCATGAGTGTCCACGGGATGGTGGCGTCGGGTATTGTGCCTTGCCGCCGCCTCGGCATTGACACAGGACAGCTGCAGGTTGGGGATGCTGACATCGGCACGCTTGGAGTAATGTGTGCGAGCCCAGTCATTGCTCTTCACTTCAATCGTGTCCGTAGAGAAGAGGAACGCCACGTCATTGACGTGGACCCAGAGACGAACAGAATCCACCGCTGCGCGAACAAACGTGATGTCGTGGAAAACGAGAGACGAGTATGGGACCAGGGCGTTCTCAACATCATCAAATGTGAAGCCGAAAGCCGTGCCTGCCCTGGTCAGAGTGGCGAGGAACTCTGCGGAACACTCGCCACTGACAGCGCCAACAGCGACATCCCAGTTGCAAAGATAGGTCGGCTCCGAAGGCGGGAGGCCGAATGTGCGATGACCAAAGATGCGCAGTCCATCAATGAAAAGTTGCGTGCTGGAGAAGGAGACACTCGGAGACTCCATGCCGTTGCCTGGATTGCCCATTGACAGACTCAGGGGGCTCAAGGCGAGCTCTAGGTCCATGAAGTAATTCGTGAAGCGAAGGTCGACTGACAAGTCGGCGAGTTCGAACTGTATGTATCGATCGGCTGAATAGAGATTGGCTGGCAGCATGACCCTGGGGTCGTCGACTCTGACGGACAAGATGACATCGAGATCATTGGACTTTTTGTTTGGAGGGCGAGCTGCAGATTCGGCTCCCTGCTTTTTTGTCTCGACTTGCAGCTGTTCCTGATACTCATCTAGGGTTCTGAAGTGGACGTGATCACCAAAGTAATTGTCCTTGAGCAGCAGAAAGTATCTGATGATGAACCCGTAGAGGTGTGCATACGGCGACTGGCCGTGCACCTTCAAGACGAGTGTATCCGTGTTTGCTGGTGACGTGGTCGAGTTGTACTGGTAACTGCCACTCACGACAAGCCCATCTGCGTGGCCAAGCTCGTTGAATGGCAGGAATGCTGCCTGGGTGCTCGACTGCGGAAAGTGTAAGGTCAGGTCGGCAGAGTCGGTGCGAATGTCGAAAGAGATTGCGTTCTTGCTTGGTCGGAAATTATCGAGAGGGATAGTGGTCTCGACACTCAGGAGGGGGCTAGAGAGAATCAGAAACGAGTTGTCGTCAAGGGCCGTCGCGTTGTCGATGATGTTCTCGTCGTTGACGTTGATGTAGAGGCGTGGGTTCCGCAGATTCAGGTGCAAGTGGTACTTGAAGGGAGTAAAGACCAAGTATTCCGGAGGAGGTCCACTAGACCAATCGTCGACCAGGTCGGTGAGAAGAAAGATGTGATCGCGGAGAAGAAAAAGTTCCAAGTCGGTGCAGTCGACGGTGAAATGCCACTGCCGAAGCGTGTTCCAGGAGAGGGGGTTGCCTAGGTTGCAAGAGATCCGTTGTGCCCCCGACTTCCACAGCAAGTCATGGTTGACGCTGCTCCAGAGCTCCGTACACGGAAGGTCTATGTCCAGGCGATTCTCAAATCCCGAGGGGCTGCCGAGCATATCCATGGAATATGCCACTGTCGCGTTCGCCGGCACCTTGATTTCGAGCCAACCGACGGGTCGCGGCTGGGAAGCCTCTCCTTTGCTGTTCTTCTTGGCCCTGTTTCTCTGTTTTCGCTTGCTGGGCCCGCTCTCGTGTCGGGTTGGAGGCTCTTTTCCGCGCCATCGCCAGTTCTTGGACTCTTCCCTCGTCGGTATGCGGAGGATCGCTGCATCTTCCAATTCGACGAACAGCGTGAAACAGGTGGCAACTCTCCATGCACCAGCCGGCAACGCAACGGCAGGAGAGGCGTCCTTGGCGAGGGACGGAACGAAGACGCGCTGTAGGTTGGCACGATGCCTATCTGCCCATGGACCATAGCTCATAGTACCCCCTTTGACGGAAAGGTTCATGCCCCAAGCGGGCGGATCACTTCCATTGATGTTCGAAGATGAGGCCGCGCGACTGTTCTGCTCTGTCACTCGGCCCACCACATCCCAGTACACAGTGAGCGTGGCGTCGGGCGAGTCCAGGATTGTGGGGACTGCCCCGTATTCAACCGAGGACCAACGGGCCTTGTCGTCTTGATATTGATCATCCAAGTATCTAGATAGGCCTTGCCAGTAGTTCGATCCTGGGATCTGGGAGGTGCCTGTCTCCATGGCAGTTCTTGAGTCGGTCGAAAACGATTCTACAGACCGTCGCCAGTATGGTACCATGTTTCGCAGAGAGCTGAGAACCTTGCGGCGATTTCTTCTGAAAAAGGATCTCGGGAGAGCTGGCTTCGACCCCGGGACATCCTCCTGCCGACTTGTTGCGCGAGCCGTCATATCCTCCTTGAAATCTTCGTTTTCCTTCATCTCCACCACTGGATGGTCGAGGTGTACTTTGAAGGTCTGCCGGTATTGGTCGCAAATTTGCGTCGCCGAAGCATCAATGTCGGTGGAGGCGGAGTTTGCCTTGACAACCAGGATGGCCTTGGTTGTCTCGTTGCCAACAACCACCGCAGGCTTCTGGCAGTCGACGTGGATGGGAAAAAGCTGCAGGATGAAGGGGAGGCCCGACTCATCTCGTCGGCCCTCGTCATTGGCGCTGGCTTCTCCTGTCATGGAACTGACTAACGACGAATTCTGCCTTGAGTTTGTCGACTTTTCAGACGCCGCGCCTGGATTGCGGGTTCGCAACCCAGGCACGGGCGTATCCGCCGAAGGCTCATTTTGCTTGCCCTTTCGCGACCTGACGGCGTCGTCATCCTTGTCGTCCTTGACGCCGTTGGATCCCGTCTCAGAGGAGCCACTGCTGGAAAGTCCAGCTAAGACGGTATCATATGCTGGGCTGCGGTTGTACACAAACCACTCTAGGCCAACGAGCTTGACGTCGATGCGGCACGGGAGGGCTGCATTCTTCTCTCGCGTGGCAGCCCCGCCCTCGGCCGTGCTGCTTGACGCGCGTATGTCCACCTCTCGAACTCGACGAAGCCAGTAGCGCCAGGTGACGGAGCCGTGCTGCACCAAGAAGGTTTCGTTCGTCCCATGATATTGCAGACCGGTGAAGAAGATGCGTCCGCCGAGGAGGGATATCTGCAAGGCTTTCACATCGATGTCGACTCGGTACCGATGCCAGGTGAATGCGCGGACGGCGTACGATACGACGGATGCAAATACTCTGTTAAAGTAGAGCAGGAAGAAGATGGAAAGCAGGGCGCAGATGATGAGGAAGAGTGGGAACTCGCTGGGCGTGGTCAGCTCAAGTCGAAGGGCGGCTCGACGCGTGGAGGCTCACAAGTTGAACGCAAGACGCTCGGTAGCCCTCGCCTCAATCGCATGGCTGCTGGTCGACATTGGGCCGAGGGGCAAGGCGCCTGCGCAGCTCTCTGAAGGCGAAGCTGTAGACGGGGAAGAAGCATCGAGAGTTGCCCAGCACGCGAGTTGGCCCAGCGGGGGCGAGAATTACGCCGCCAGACGTTGGGGAAGTCGTCTCCTGGGGCATTGCCTGTTGTGCGGATGTGTCGATTTCGTTTCCAAGCCGTGGCAGCCCAAGTAGGTAGGTCGAGGACTCGGGTCCTCAACGGCTTTGCCGAGAGTTGGTGAAGCTGCGTCGTCGTCTTCCCACGTGCCAATAGGCAGCTCAGGATGTACTCTGTCCACCCCTGCGGCCCTAAGAAGGCTCCCGCCCCACCAAGTGTCCCCTGGAGGCGTAGTGCGGCGAAGGGACCCAATGTAAATCCGCCCCGGCCATCCCTGTAGGATTTGGAACCAAGGCAAGACGCATGAGTGTCGTCACGCCCCGTCGTCCGTAACCAGGTTGTCGTCCGCACGCTGTCAGCATCGCCGCCGTCACGAGTCAACGAGCCGACGCAAGCCTCGAAAGTGACCGTGAGGCCATGCCCTGCGTACAGCCATGATCTAGACTCGCATCGCCATCCGCTCCACCGCGAGACATCCGTCCCGCCAGCTCGACGTCGCCACCATGCCTGACGGGGGGACAGGCAAGAAGTTTACCTATGCCACGACGGTGGTGGCTGGTGTCGCCTCTCTGGCCGCGACCCTTCTTTCGATTCTGTGCGGTGACGCCCGTTCCCCGCGCCTCGCAAGCATGAAGTATGCTGATGGAGATGCTGCTACAGGTCGATATGGCTTCAGGCCAAGAACTACCGGAAGCCTCTCCTGCAGAGATATGTCATCCGAATCCTGCTCATGGTGCCCATCTATTCCATCGCCTCCTGGACGAGCATGGTGTCGTTGACCACAGCCGCGTTTCTTGACCCGGTCCGAGACATCTACGAGGCCTTTACCATCTACACCTTCTTCCAGCTGCTCATCAACTACCTCCATGGGGAGCGGTCCCTCATCATCATGACGCACGGGCGGGCTCCCGTCCAGCACCTATGGCCCCTCAACTACGTGCTTCGCAACGTCGACATCTCGGATCCGCACACCTTCCTCTCCATCAAGCGCGGTATCCTTCAATACGCATGGCTCAAGCCCATTTTGGCCCTCGCCGCCATCGTCATGAAGGCGACGGGGACATATCAGGAGGGCTACATCGGGCCCGGTTCGGGATACTTGTGGAGCGGCATCATCTACAACATCAGCGTGTCTCTCAGCTTGTACTCGCTGGGCCTCTTCTGGGTCTGCATGTATAAAGACCTGCAGCCGTTCCGGCCGGTGCCCAAGTTCCTGTGCATCAAACTCGTCATCTTTGCTTCCTACTGGCAAGGTTTCTTCCTGTCCATTCTTGTCTGGCTGGGTGCCATCCCGGATGACGTGGAAGGCTACACGCGAGACAACCTCGCTGCCGCCATTCAGGATGCCCTCATTTGCATCGAAATGCCCATGTTTGCTGTCGCACATTGGTATGCATTCTCTTGGCATGACTTCGCCAACGACATTTACTCTGCGAGGATGCCCCTCAACTACGCCCTGCGGGATGCATTTGGCATAAGGGACCTGATTGAGGACTCCAAGGAGACGTTTCAAGGCAATAGCTACGGCTACCGGGCTTTCGATTCAGGTGACAAGGTTATGGCTCACGAAGACTCCAAGTCGAGGCTTGCCAGACTCCGCGAAGGTATGCGTTATGAGAGGGGCGGAAAAGGCAAGTACTGGATACCCAAGCCAGGGGAGATTAACGCCGCGTCCCCGCTGTTGGGATCGAATGGCGAGTCGAGCTCGTCCCGTCCTGATCAGATAAATGACAACACGCACGGCACGTTTGAGGAACCCGAGATTGACGACGATGACGAGCGTCTCTATAGTTCGGCGCGGCAGCTAGAGTTTGGTGACTGGAACGTGAGTTTAATTCTTTACAGGACGCTATTGGTTTGCTGACTTGTTCAAGTATCCCGTCATCACCGCCAGTGAGCCGCTTAGCGAACGATATCGATCTTCGCAAGCAAGTTTGAGGGCCGGGTCACCCGGCTGGGCCCCCCAAGCTTCCTCATCGCCGGCCGCATCTCCGGTTGGCCCGCCATCGAATTCTGAGAGGCACCGCTCAGCGGCAGAGCCGCAACAAGTCGTTGCCATGAAAAAGAAAAAGATGAAAAAGGTGGTGAAGCACGCTCAACCCAACCTGTCAGACCTGGGGCTTGGTCGTGGGCCACCGGCGCCTGAGAGCTCAGAGCAAGACCGTAGCGCCAACTCCAGAACGGAGGAGGCGAGGCCGAAGAACTATGCTGAGGCGCAGCAAGAGTCAGATGACGGAGCACCGCAAGTTCATGTGCCGGACAGCGATGAGTTTCGCAATGTCTGGGACGCTGACCGGCCATGAATCTAAGAGATCTGGCTGGTTTTTGCAGCACGTGTGCGCGAGACTTTCCGGGCCCTGTGGGGTCGCGAACAAAGCGAGGCGTTGACGGCAACTACAGATGACCTGGCGTTGGCTATAGTTATCCAAATGTACAAACCGTCGATCACCAGATGGATCCAGCACAGACAGGGCTATCGATGAGCACCTGGTATGCTCTGTCAACAACGAAACTAGTGAAGCTCGCGAGCGTCTTGGGGTAGCCGCTGGTCTCGGCCTTGGGCGATTATGGGTGTCATGGTAATCGGTCCGACGTCCTCAGCATTGTGAGATTGCCAAGAAGAGCCTTGGCTTTTTGGGGATTCAAGCTTGCCAGACTCGGCGGTGGCGGACCTTTTGTCCAGTTGACTGGGTTGCTGCCCAGCTCAAACTCCAAGGTGCCACCGGCAGCGAATATGTCGTACCAGGTTAGCCAACTCCTTTCCCAGCGCATGCCGTTGACCTTGAGTGACTGGACGTAGAAGGCGTCTTCGCGGCCACCGGTCGTGGTGATCTGAAGCCGCTTGCCCGGGCCCAGGTCGATGGTCAGATCGGAGAACCAGGGAGAGCCGATGAGGAAGAAGGGCTGGCCGGTCATGGGGTAGAGACCGATCATGTTCCAGAGCAGCCACGACTCCATGGCGCCGGCATCGCTGTTGCCGGGGAGACCGTCGGGGGTCGGGCGGTAGTAAGACTTGGCAACGTGGCGACTGCGCTTGACGGCAAGGTCCTGGCGGTTGGCGAAGCTGTAGAGGTAGGGGGTGGTAAAGCTGGGCTCGTTCCCAGGGTTGAAGATGGTGTGGTCGAACTGGGCGTTTCCCCAGTAGACGCCGGGTCTGAAGGTGGTGTCAAGGCGCTCGACAAAGGCATCGGGTCCGCCGCAGAGGCGGATGAGGTGGGCGATATCGTGGTGCGCGTTGAAGGAGTACTCCCAGGGCAGCGCCTGGTAGTAGAAGTCGCGCCAGTAGCAGCCGCCGCACGAGAGGGGGTCTTGTGGGAGGAAGCCATTGGCGTCCCGGGGCCCGACGAAGCCGGAGAAGCCGAGGACCTTGATATTCGGGTTCCAGTGGTTGCGCCAGTTGCGCGAGCGCTCCAGGTACGTGGAGAAGTCGGAGAGGCGGCCGAGCCCGGCGGCGACGACAGCCAGGGAGAAGTCGTTGACGGAGCTGTGGGAGGCAGGTCAGTCGAAGCCCGGCTTGATGCAGCGATGCGCTGCTGCTCACTATTCGATGGCGCGGCTGACGGAGCGAGAGAAGCGCGGAGTGATGTATCCGAGTCTCAGCCAGTCGGGCAGCGCGCTGCGGCCCTCCTTGGTCGAGCCGGTGGGATCGCGAGAATCACGGTTGTTGGTGGGGACCGTCTCGGCGTTCTTCACCATGGAGGCGAAGGCGTCGTTCCAGTCGAGCTTGCCGCCAACCCCTTTGACGAAGGCATCGGCAAAGACATTGTCGCTGTTGGAGCCGCCTTGGACGGCGCCGTTGGAGAAGGACGAGCGGCCGTCCGAGACCCAGCCTTGATGACGCCAGACGTCTACCATGGACCGCAGGAGCTCCTCATGGTAGGTCGGCTGCAGGATGTGAAAGAGTGCGGTCGTACAGCGATGCTGTTGGACAGAAACAGATCAGCCGCGCTCCGCCATGGAAGCCCAAGACGCCGGGATAGGGGGCCTCACGGTGTCCCAAAAGGTAAAAATGTCATCATAGTACGGCTCGCGAGACTGCCAGAGCGGGTTCTCCCCCGTCTTGTTGGTGGGAATCAGGTGCATAAAGTACAGGGCCGTGTACAGCTGGCTGAGCTTGGTCGAATTGGTCTCTCTCGTCGTCACCTTGGCAAAGACGTCCGAGTTCCAGGCCTCGCGCGTCTGGTGCCGGACGGTTTTGAGCGCCGTTCCATCGGCCATCTCGCCGTCGACGTTGGCGCAGGCCTGGGCGGTCGAGATGAAGGAGACGCCGACGCGCGAAACCACGCGGGTCTGGTTGAAGGTGAAGACGGCGCCGAGCCGCGCCGAGCGGGACTCGTAGCTCGGCTTGGTCGAGAACTCGGCGAGCCGATCCGAGCGCTTGTCCACGCCGAGAAAGGTCCGGAAGGTGCCGGGGGCGTCGAAGCGGCCGCAGAAGTAGACGGTCCAGGGGTCTGCTCTGTTCCATCCCTGCGTGGCGTAAGTGAACTGTTTGCCGGGGCCTTCGGAGCGTGCTTACATTGTCATAGGTGCCGAAGCCGGTATACTCGAGCCGGCGGGTGGAGCGGTGCTCCAGGACGGTGATGTTGCCGCCGAGGAAGTGTTGCTCCAGCCCCTGGCCGCGGTACGACGACAAGACGTGCGACACATCGACGACGACGTGTGAGCGCCCGTGCCCGCCGCTGGGGAACGTGTACTGGTACAGGCCGGCCCTTTGCGAGGCGGCCAGCTCTACCGTCGTGCCGGAGCCGAGCGCGGCCCTGTAGTAGCCGACCTCGGACCGGTCCGGGGCGGCGCGGGTGTCGTTGACGGCGTCGCTCAGGGGGTTGACGAGGTGGCCGACGACGGGCATCTGCGAGACGACGCCGTACTTGGGGGCCCCGCCGGTGCCGCTCTCGTGCAGCATGGTGAAGCCGGTGAAGCTTCCCGTGGGCAGGTAGCCCGAGTAGGCGTCGGCCCCGGTGTACAGGTCCGGCCCCAGCTTGACCATGCCGAGCGGCCGGGACACGCCGGGAAAGGTGTTCCCGCCGCTGACGGACCCAGTCTGTAAAGCTCGTGGGTTAGAAGTCAACGCTTCCCCTCGCCCGACTCAACTTACCATGGTCAAGGCGTATTTCGACAAGTCGTCGACGGGCCTTGCAGCGCGGGCAAAGGCCACGGCCGCCAGCAGCGTCCAGATACTACGACGGGGGAGCATGGTAGCGACAAGAGGTTGAAAAACGTCGGCTTGCGCTCCGGTGTCGAGCCAAGGGATCCAAGTACAGGCTACTCGATGCAACGGCAGTCTGTCCACCGTCGGCGGATCGCCTCCCGTCACTTAGCGCTTCAGACAAACAAGACGCCGACGAGCATGGCCGTGGATAACAACGGGTGAGGACCGGAAGCACCTGGGTAGCATCACCGATGGGACGAGGGAGGTCCGGAACAGCAGGCCGAGGTTGGCGCGAGGGCGCGCAGTGCAACGCGACCAAGGGAACGGCAAGGGGGGGGGGGCAGGGCCTCCAGGAGAAGGGGGGTGGGAACGTTGCTGCAATAGGCCCGTCTGGAAGCAATGCTGCTACGGTTCTGGTCAAGCCGGGTCGCATTCCCGTAGTGCATGCAGCAGCGTCATAACGCCGTCTGCAACGCGGGACGAGGGCAGTATTTATGGAGGCGGCGGAAGATGGACAAGGTTTTGAAGATTGAGATTTTTTACTTTTTCCCCATTGTCCAAAATTCAAAATGATCGTTTTCCTCCGGCCGGGTGACGATGAGGCGTGCGAGGCGCGTCTTGTCGCGTGCAAGACAGCCAGGGCCTGCTCCGAGACAGCTGCCAAACCGTGTTTTGCTATTTTGCTATTTCTTTTCATTTCCTGCAACCTTTTTTGCTTTTTTTGGGGCAACAATGACAACGGGCAAGTATGTATGTAATATGTAATTCGTATGGCAGAGGAAGGACGCCGTTCGGCAACGTGCTCTCTCGACTTGGCTCCGGCTCCGGCTCCGGCTCCGGCTTCGGGAGTGTCTCTACTTGATAACTACGTGATGAGTTTATTGCCCTCGGTCTTGTGCGCCGCCCCGCCCATGCAGGCATCCGGTGCTCGTTTCCCGCACCTTGTCCACACTCCTTTGCTGAGTCCCGTTCCCGGTCACCGGTGAAGAATCAGAATCAGCTGTGCTCCGACGTTTGTTTCCCGGTTACTACCGATTGAATGGGCTCAGTGAGGCGTCCGGACACGAAGCCGGTGGTGCCGGGCCGCCGCAGACGGACAAAAAAATACCGCTCATTTCCGCACCGACGAGGCCCCTGCCACGGAGCGTCATGGACAGTTCAGATGATGCGCATGCGAGGGCGCAGGGCCTCATGAGCAGCACTCTCGCTCACGGGTTCTCTGCCGTCTCCGGATGATGCCCGTCACCTGAGGCCAAAAGGGGAAAGTCCGCAGACTGGCCTGGCCCCCCACCTCGGTTGGTCCCGAGCCCCTTGATGCACCAATTACAGAGATGAAGCCGCATGCCCCACTCGGAGGTCGGAATAATCCCCACGCCGGGCAGCCTTGACTCTAGGCGGTGTGAGAATTTTGTCGGTCAACACAGGCAGAATCTTCTTGCCGTGAAGCCATCCCGACTCGCCCTTCGCTCCCCATCTCTCCGCCCGATTCGCCCGCCTCGAGCCCGCTCCAGTCCGACGGCCAGGCTGCTCTGTGCCGCGATCCTCCATAAGAGGGCTCAATTGCGTCGCCGGCTGCCCCGTCGCCCGAGCCTAGGCCACGCTGCGCAATGGGCCGCAAGCCGAACCCCCTCATCCTCGAGTATTTCGAGCGCGGGCCCAAGCTCAACGACAACAGCAATCGATACCCGCACACGTGCAGGCTGTGCGGCGAAAACTTCCCCAAAGGCCGCATCGACAGCCTGACGGCCCACATCACAAAGAGGTGCCCTGCCATCTCCGAGTCGGAGCGCATGCGTGCTTGCCTCGAGCTCCACGGCATCGCTCACGCCCGCGCCGCCGCCGAACGACACCAGCAGGTCGTGGGTCGGGAGAACGGCTCCGCCGCCCCAGCTTCGACTACACTGCCGCAAGAATGGAGTGCCCTCGAGACCCTGGCCGAGGCGTCACGCCAGGTCGACCTCAACGAGAACAACCGGAGCCCAAGCAGCCACAATGCGCAGGCCAGCGCCGCGCAAAGCGACTACCGCTTCGATGTCCACGGGCACTACACGCCGGAGAACCCCCCTGCGAGCTACGAGATGAGCACGCAGGGCAGCGAACAGACGGCAGCGGCCGCCCCCGGGCCAGAGCTTGCCGTGGCCTCGGTCCCGACGCCGCCCCCGCCCGCCGAACTCACACCCGAGGAGAGACTGCAGGCCCTGCTGCCCGCGAGCAACGAGCCTCCCGAGAACCCCAACATCTCGGTCGCTGTTGCAGCGGCCGCTCGACTCAATTCGACCTTTTTCGATCCCCAGCTCGTCAGTCACGACCACTCATCCGCGTCACCTCCCGCGGAAGCCCTCGCGACGTCTCAAGGATCCCCCGAACATCTCGATGCCGCGCCCGAGGCGCCCCCAACTGCGTCGCCTGCCCCCGTTGCCGACACGGGCGTCTCACAACCCTGGGGGGAGATGACGTACCTGGCAACCGCCTCGCCCGCTCCCGCCATGCACAATAACCCTCCTCCGCCCGCACCCCTGCCGCTGATTCGTGGCGGCGTCCGCATGGACACGATGGGCCCCATGTTTAACGGGCGATCGCGCCACTTTCGATCCAAGTTCACGCCGGCGAGACGGCAGGAGGTCAAGGAGGTCCGCAAGCTGGGAGCTTGCATTCGCTGCCGCATCCTGCGAAAGATCTGCAGCAAAGGCACCCCGTGCGACACGTGCCGCAAGGTCCTGGCCCCGAGGGTGTGGATGACGGGCTGTGTTCGCTCGCGGCTGCACGAGCAGCTCGATCTCTACTCGGCCGGGGTGCAAGTCGTGCTGTCGCAGAACCGCATCAACCTCCACAAAGACCAGCTCACATTGACCGACGTCGACTCCGTTGTCCAAGTCTCCCACTTCCCCGACACGGGCAAATACATCAGCTTGCCCACGCTGGCCGTGTTACTGGACCCGGGCGAGGGGCACGAGCCGGATGCCGACAACAAGGTCTACCACGTCATCATGATCAACCAAGACAAGGAGGACGTGCCGGCCAAGGTCGACGCCTACGTGCGCGACGTGCTCGAGCTGTTTGTCGAGCGAGAGCCGTCGAGGTTCATGCGCATCACGCTCGAGACGGCCATGCAGCAGCTGGCCGAGGCCGAGGACGAGCTCCTCCGCAAGGCCCTCGAGCTCTGGGGCCTGGTGGAGAGCATCGACCGCGAGCGGCAGTGGTCCATTGTCGAGAGGCCGGCGGGCGAGGGCCAGAAGCCGCGGCCCATCAAGGAGGCGCAGGACGAAAACGACGTCGACATTTACACCATGATTTGCATGCAGCTCAACGCGGCGGCGGAGCGCAAGGCCCACGGCACCTCCAAGGCCCTGCTCAACCTCATGGACCGGCTGCTGGCCGACAGCAAGACCAAGGCCGGCTTCAGGGTCTATCTGACGGCCCTCATCCTGCTCAACTGCGTCGAGAAGTCGACGTGGGCCTTCAAGGCCTGGGAGCAGGACCACCTGCGCCCGGGCTGGCCGCTCGAGCGCGACCCGGGCGCCTTTACCCAGCAGGGGGGCCACCTGGCCGCCCTCTTCAAGATGCTGCTGAGCATCCGCCGCGCCCTGCCCCAGACGGTGCGCGCCGACGACGGCAAGCTGGCCACGCTGGACTCGGACCCGGCCGTTGCCCACTACTTTCAGACGCTCGACATGGAATGTACGTGTTGCCGCCGTCCTTGCCTGCCCTCCTCGCCCGTGACCGTGACCGTGCGCCTTGTCTACCGTTTACTAATGCCTCGTCTCTTCCTCCTCGCCCGCTCCCCCCCCCCCCCCTTGCAGACGACACGATCCAGACGCGCCAAAAGGGCTCCGAGTTTTCTCCCGCCGACTCTCGCTCCCTCGAGCTCATGTTTTGCTCCCACCTTCTCCTGCCCAGCACTGCGTCCTGATGCCTGCCTGCTGCTCTGGCAGGGAAGCGCGCGTCTCCCCCACACGATACGTTGATGTGCGACACGGTCACCCCCCCTCGCGCCCCCTTTGCCTGGTCGACTGGCTCGGATGGGCTTGCTCGGACCGTTTTTCGTCCTTGCCCCTTTCACCCGTTGATGCTTGAGGCCTCATGACTGCAACGTGCTTATGAAAATGATACCACTTTGGTTCTTCTCCTTTGTCTTTTCAATCCAGCAATTAACCCCCCCCCCCTGCCTGTTTCGCTTCTCAACATTCTTCTTCGCCGGCCCTGTCCTCCGCGGGGGCCTGGCGGAGAACAGGTCCTGGCGTCGGGCCCATCGACGAGGCGGTGGAGCCACGTCGCCCGTTGGGGCTGTCCGGGGGGGAGGGGAGACGGGGGTTTTACTGGCTTGGCTACGTGGGGCTTGAGACGGGGAAGAAAGAGGGCGGCGATGACGTCCCGGAGCGTGTGTCGACACATATTTCTGTAAACTAGATTGCCCCCTTTGCGGGTGGCACAAGTTATAAAAGGCCTTTTTACATGCATGTCTCGGCCACACGCAGCCTCGGTCGGCGGTGATGTTGGCCTCCAGCTCTCAGGAAAAGAATGGGAAAAAAAAAAAGGGATTATCCATCCGCCACTGTCCCGCCGTCATCTCGTAAGCCGTGCTCTCCAAAAGGCCAAAACAACATACAGCCCCCTCTCGCGCCGCAGTCTCGCAAGCCCTCCGTGCGCCGCCTCCGCCGCCTCGCGCCGACGGCCCGCCGAGTCCATGCTCTCTCTCAGCTCCCCACGGACCCGCTGTCGGGCTTGGAGCCCCCGTGGCCGTGGCGCTTGGGCTTCTTGAAGCACGCAAACTCGCCCTTGCTCGCCTCGCGCAGCTTCTTGAGCACGCTGCGCATCTCGGGGAGCTCGTTCTGCAGCCGGGCGCGCGCGTCGTTGTCGGTGCGCCCGTCGAGCTCCTGGTAGATCTGGCCCTGCAGCTCCGACGCGCGGTCCGTCGTGTAGTGGCTCAGCGTCTGGGCGACAAACTCGACGTCGAGCGTCGCCTGCATCAGCGCCTCGAGCGAGTACCGCGGCCGGCGGCGGAAGGCGTCGAGGATCTGGAGCGACGTCTGCTCCAGGAGAAACGAGAGCACCTGGGCCGTGAGCGAGGGCGCCGTCGTCGACACTTGCGAGTGCACGAGGACGAGGGTGAGCAGGGCCTCGTAGACGTAGGGCTTGGCCGTCTGGGGCCGCTGGTTGGGGCCTGGCATCCAGTCGGGCGCGCCGAGGCCGGCCTGGATCATGTGGCGAAGCTTGTCAATGGACGGCTTGGTGTACGACTGGAACAGGCGGGCGTCGATCTGGCCAAGGACGTCCCGGATCGTCTTGGCCTCGTCCGTCAGCTTGACGGAAAAGGCATTCTCAAACTGCGAGTTGAGGCTGGGCACCACCTGGGACCGGAGGGCCTGGAGGTTGCTCAGCGTCAACAGCATCCTGACGTTCTGCGGCGGCGTTAGCGAGGGCGACAAGACGACCGAGGAGCGTGTTACCCTGTCTCCCACGTCAAAGGCAGTCCTGCCGGCCACGGAGCTCGACCTGTTCCAGCTGTCCTGGGCCGTGGTCCACTCGTCCTCGCCGGCCGCGACGGACCGCTCTGCATTCTCCACCATGCCGCTCAGGGCCTTGTAGAGCGTCGTGACGTACTGGCTGCGGACCATCTGCAGCAGCTTCGAGGGCGGCGGCGTGACAATGTTGCCGGCGTCAGACTTGTCCATGGCCTCGAGGACGTAGAGCATCTTCTGCATGCCCGACAAGAGGGCGCCCTCAAAGGACGAGAAGGCGGCGGGCATGCGCGTCACGTCCCTGGACCCCGGCGCCCGCTGCCAGTCCTCGACGTACTTGATGTTCTCGGCGTCCGTGTTCCAGGCGGCGCAGAGGGCGCCAACGCACCGCTCGCGAGAGACGCCCACCAGGGACTTCAGCTGGTCCAGCAGCTGGGCGTCCTTGGTGGCGACGGGGCCGATGCACGCCATGTCGGATGCGCCCGATCCCACCAGGGCCAGCATGCGCGACAGGTAGTGGGCGCCGCTGATGGAGTTGGACCACGGCGGCCAAAAGGCCAGCTTCTCCCACGGCTCGCCCCTCCTGGGAGACGGAGGCGGGGGGTTGTTCGGGTCGAAGTTGAAGCGCGGGTCGCGCAGGGCAGTCGGCGTCGCCGAGGCCGGCGAGTTGGGCGACGGCGGCAGCGGCGAGAAGAGCAACGAGATGTCCTCGGGCGGCGGGCCGGCGAAGAAGGCGTAGACGTGCTCCCTCAGCAGATCCACCATTTCCACCACGCCCGTTTCCAGGTCCGTCACGGCTTGCGGCGACAGCTGGTGATGATGGCGCGACTCGCCGTTGTAGCCCAGCGGCAGCATTCGCTGCGTCTTGCCGTCGATGAAGCCCTGCACCGTCTGCCAGAAGTCGACCAGCTCGCCCAGGACGCCCTGCGGTGAGATGAGCTTGTTCAGAAAGGTGAGCATCTTCTCCCACAGTTCGATGACGTCGGGCGAGTCCGACGAGGAGGCCTCTTTGCCCTCGGCCGACTGCCGCCCCAGCGATTGGAGGTGCATGGCAACCGCTTGAGGCTCCGGCTTGTCGCTGCTGGCGAGCCTGCGTCGCAGCACCTCGATTTCCACCTTGGAACGGTCGGCGGCGGCTTGGACCTTGCCCTTGAGCTGCTCATATCGAGTCGCCAGCCAGACGTGGATGGGGTTCTCCTCGGCGCCGACCTCGAGCAGCAGGCTGATGATGTCCATGTGCTGATCCCGACTTCTGCCGACCGGGCTTTCCAGTTTCGCGGCAGACTGGAGCGACATGAGCTTCTTCCAAACGTCCCTCTTGAAGGATTGGACCTGCTGCTCGACGTCGTTCCACACTCGCCCGGCGAGCACCATCTGGTAGAGCTGCGCGTCGCTGGGCGAGGCGCCGCTGAGCTCGCGCGACAACCGGCGGGCCTCGTCTGCAAACTTCCTTGCGCGGTTGTAGGCCTCCACCAGCGACTCGTAGTCTTTTCGCTTGATGCTGTCGGAGACGGACGCGCTGAGCTCGACGTACTCCTTGAACTGATCGAGATGCTTGGACACAATCTTGAGGTTCTCTTCCTTCTCACGCCCCCCCAGCGCGGGGCCCCAGACGTCCTCGGCCTTGGCCGACACGTCTAGCAGCGGGGCCTTGATCCCCAGGAGACCATACTCGCTCTCTTTGAGAAGCGCGTTCTTCTTGCGGCTGTCCGGGGCAGGCAGGGCGAGCGGGTTGCTGAGGCCTCCGTTGCCGCTCTGGCGAAAGCTGTTGCGGCTAGCATGGCGGGAATGGCGGCCACCGCGAGGGTGCGTCGACTCGGCGCCACGGTACTTCATCTCCTTGTAGACGTTGTCGATGGTGGCCTTTGCCCTGACGAAGCGTTCGAAATTGGTCTCCACCAGGACCTTGAGGGAGGCAGACTTCTGGTCAATCGACTGGGAGAGGGCGTCGAGGCCCTGGATCAGGCTTCGCGTGTCGGCGTCGGCGTGCATCTGGGACAGGAAGAGGGCGGGAGAAAAGGTGGTGGAGGAGAGCAGGAAGCGATTGCCTGTGCGAGGGATTGTTTAGTGGCCCGTGACGGACACATGACGAGACCTGGACCTACGCATGCGCACGTCGTCTTGCAGAGGCAGGCCCATGTTGTTCAGGGACAGCACGACGCTGTCCGAGGAGCCCAGCGGATCGGGCTCGTCCCTTTGAACCAGGTTGCCGCCATCTGGGCCGGACAAGAGACTCCTCCGGTTGTTGACGGCCGTCTCGAGGGCCTGGAAGCGGGATCGCCGCCGGGACTTGGCGCCCTTTTCATCGTCGCCCGACGAGTCGTTTGCGTCCTTTTCGGCCGGCCACTCGGCGGGGAAGGGAGTCGGCAGCTGGTAGAATTCGAGGATGGTCCTGTCGTATTCGGCCATTTCGAGGGGTTGCGCCGGTTACGGGTGACGCATGCTGCAGTCTCGGCCGAGCACGGCTGGGTTCCGGAACACTGAGGCTGGGACGACGAGCCGAAAGTTGTTGGCGGTGCCTGGCTGATGTCCTCGATTCCAAAGGTGTCGTCTTTGCTGCTGTTCGAAGCTACGACCAACTCGACTCGACTCCAACAAGCCTGCGCCACGCGAGGCTAGGAGAGGGGGTGGGGGGATGGTAACTGCGCCACAACCGACGTCAGCCGCGCGCCCAGAGGTTCTGTACAGCCTACCTAGGTAGGTACCTAATGTGCATACATAAGTACATTGACAACAGGTACTCCGATCGGGGCAAACATCACAGCCACCAGACTAGAGTATTGCTGCTATTCGTACACACGCATATTGCTATTCGTACACATGCCCCATTTTCAAGATACGTACCAGCGCCAGGCCTCCCCACCTATTTATACCGCGCCCGCCTGGCAAGTACCCGTACCTTCCAAATGCCCGCCCGCGCCCTTACATATAGCCGACATTGAGGGCGCGCCTATAACTTCGCCCGCGGCACCGGCAGAGGGCCTGGATCAATTGACAAGCCGCGTGATGCGCACATCTCGCGATAGCTTCAAAGATGCGTTTTTTAAGCGAATTAAGCTACGGCCGAGAGCGCTGCGTGTGGGCTGCGTATGTGGGCGGGCGCGGGCGCGGGCGGGCGCGGGCATTTAGAAGGTACGGGTACTTGCCAGGCGCGGGCACTACAAGTAGGTGGGGCGGGCTGGCGTTGGTACGTATCTTGAAAATGGGGCGTGTGTACGAATAGCAATACTCCCGGACTATAAGGAGAGAGATACCTAGTTGCATCCATCAACTCGTCCAACTAGCAAATTTGTCCATCTACCCACTTTCATCGTGGCTTGCCTACCGCCTCGACTCGATATCAACCCGCCTCGACTCTCGTGGACGGCACTCGAGCATGAACTACATCCCGGTAGTCACTCTCGCACCTCTCAAGAGTCATCATGTTGGCTGCGAAGACGCATGCACGGCAGTGCGACTCTGTAAGACTATCTCCTACTTTCATGTAATCGACGAGTCCAGCGCTGCGCAACACGAGGCAAACACACACATACACACAACTCGCGCTTGCCGCTGGCTATACGCTTGGAAGAGACGGCATGCGCTACACCATGTCGCCCTCGTACGACTGCTGGCACCATAGGAATATCTCGCCACCTTTTCGTCACCGAGTCCCCCCCCCATGCATCGGCAGCTGCCATGGTACCCAACTGCCGGCCTGATCCCCTTGGACAAGTCACCCTTCCCCATGCGCTCTATGCCATCCGACACTGGGCCCGGCCATGTCTTCCAGGGCCATGCGTGTCAGATCCTCGTATAAACCCAGCTTGTCGTCTCACGCTCGCGTCGGCTCCTCGGTGGCAGCCCTCGCAACCCCGTCCCCAAACTGTGCCTGCGCGGCCTCTGAGGCTCGGTCCCCCTCATAGGCGTCCGCTTCGAATCTCCTTCTCGAATATCTTGACCCCCCAAACGTCGTAAAACTGCAAAGGGCCGACCGTCTTGAAGCGGAGGCGCGTGCCGCTGTCGGAGACCTCGCCGTCGCTATCGCTCTCCGATTCCAGGCCGTCCGTTGGCAGTAGGGGAAAGGCGCCGTCCGACGTCACGCCGTTTGGCACGTGGGCCTTGTTCTTGCCCTTGCCCTTGGAGCGCTTCGTCGGCTGCGTCTCGCGAGCCTCGCCGGGCGCCTCCGATGGCCTGACCACACGGTCCACGCGCTCGTCCTCCATGGCGATCCACTCCAGTTTGAGTTCTGGGTGGTGGGAGAGGTTGTCGACAATGAAGCGCAGAATCTCGCGCATGACCCAGATGCACGTGTCGTTGTTCTTGAAGTGAAGGATGTTGATGGCCCGCAGATTGACGAGGCCCGAGAAGTATTGCATGAATGCGTGCTTGGATGCTGCGTTAGCTCGGCCTGCCACGGCCCAAGACGTGTATCAAGACTTACCACGGCGTGGATGTTCATGCTCAGCGCCAGCTCCTCCAGAAGCACCCCCCGCGTGCACACGAGAATCATGGTCTTCTCGTTCACATCCCAGTTTGGCCCGTTGGTCTCATCCTTGATCATGAGGCGCCTGAGCGTCGGCATATGTCTCTTCAGCACCAGCCGCCGGATCTGGTCCGTCGTCGTCGTGGTCCGCGACGCAAAGCTCTCCGGCTTGTGCTTAGCGCTCCGTTCGAGCAGAAAGAGGTCGTGCAACTCAGGCAGCTGCGCCATGCACGAGAGAAAGGCCGTCGTGACGTGATCGGTAAAGACGCTACGCAGTGTCAGCGGGCGGGTCCTGCCCTCCTTGGCCAGCAGCGTCCAGATGGGGACCTGGTTTCCCACGTTGAGAAGCGTGAGCTGCCTGAGCGAGGCCAAGTCGACACCCCGGGACAGGACCGATGCCTTGACGGGCACGAGGTGGATGCTCAGCGACTCCACCGACAGTCCTCTGGTGTCGCGGGCATAGGCCACCATGGACCGCCGAACCGTCTCCTCCTTTGGGTTCTGGTCCGAAAGTCGCGCCGCCTTCTGCCCCGGTAGGGCGAGGGCCTCGGCCTCTATGGCCCGTATCTCACTGAACATATCTCCGACGCTCTGGTTGAGCATCTTTAACTCGGCGTCAAACACGCCCGTCTTGGGGTATCCCTCCGCGGCCGCCTCGGATCGAAATTTTTCGACCCTCGCCGCCACTTGCGAGAACTGGGTTTGCAAGCAGTTGAGCCTCTCCCATAGCGGTCGAAGGGCGGCCCTCGGTACTCGGGATTGACCAAGGGGCGGATTCGCCGCCGGTGCCGATCGTGACTCGTCGGCTGCACCGCATGGTGGCTTCGTAGTCCCGGAGGCGGCAGAGCCACAAGTTTCCGTCGTCGTTTGGTTCTCGCGCGGGGGCTCCTCTCCCGAGAGACCGGAAGCCACGTGCTCGAGATAATCATACAGCCCGCGCCCAATCATGTCGACGTGAGAAATGTCGATGTCGTCAGGAACCATGTCTTGTCCGGGGAGCTTACTTGATGGGGACTTGGGGACGACATTCTTGTCGAGGCAGCTGTCGCTCGGAAATTCACCGTCAGCGGCGGTCCCGGGAGGGGAGCTCGGCCCTTCAGCACCACGGTCGGCGTTGTTTGCCTGTGTTGCCTGCTGTGTGGTGTCCGACGCCGTGTCACTATCGTGCTTGTCCGGTGCCGCCGCAACCTTTTCGCTTTCGCTTGCGACACTTGTTCCTTCTGTGCCTTGGAGAGGCGAGTGGTCGCACGAATCGACATATTTCCTTGCGGCCTTCTCGATGATGTCCAAGATGTCTTGCTGAGACGCTGAAAAGTCCCTGGAGCCATTCTGCAGGGATATTAGCCGCGCCGATGCCTGTCTAATAGACGAGATGAAGTCCTCATGGGAGGTCTGGGCCACGGCGCTTTCTGCTGACTCGTTGACCTTGACGTCGACCCAGGCGCTCCCCTGGGCCTTGGGTCGAATGGGCGACTTCTTGACCAGCGTCGGCTCAATGTCCAGGATCTTGCCGAGGATGGCGTCGTGGAGCTTGCGCTCCTCCTGTGCGCGGAAGGCTTTGGCGGGACCGCTGGCATCGTAGTTTGTGCTCTGCGACGTCGACACGACCTGGAAGTCGTCGTCCAAATCGGAGTCTTCGGCATCCGAATCGGGCGGAGGCTTCCGGGACTGCTGTGCGAGGCCGTCGGACAGAGAAAGTTGCAGGTCCTTGAGCGTCGAAAATGAGTTCTTAACACAGGCCCTAATCTCCGGGACGACGTCGATGGAGTCAATATCGAGAACACTCAGGGATTTGAGGTTTTTGAATCCGGAAAAAGTGGAGGGCTCTCTGCAGCCCGAGCCCCGCTTGCCACCTCTATTCTTTGCCGCGGACTTGGACGGCGGCAGCAAGGCGGGAGGAGGGCCGCCCGGCTGTGGCGGCGACATTCCCGGCGGCGGCAGTGGCGGCGGCGGAAGAGGCATGTTGAGGGGCGGTAGGAGGGGGGGCCAATGGCCTGCGGAGCCATGCAGGTGCGTGCCAATGGACGCCGGTAGGGGAGGGGGCGGGTTGTAGTACGAGTTACCATTTTGCATGCGCACATGAAGTCTTGTCAGGGACTGGATCCGATGGAGCTCTCTGTAGACGGGTCGGCTCAGCTCGACACGGATGTTCCATCTGCGGCCCAGGTGAAATACGGTAAAGTCAGCAAATCAGGGAGCCGGAGCGACGAGAGAGGCATTGCTAACCGAAACGTCTCGAGAGAGGTGGCTTTCCTGAGAGTCAGATGCAGGAGGCTGTTGAGGAACTTGCCGCAACTAGCAGTGTAGACGTAGGGCTGATACGACTTTTCTCCCTTGGTGCCGGCGCTCAGCGTGTCCATGGAAAGGTCTCTCAGGTACTTTGCGTAGTCGTAGTCGCTGGTGGTGAAGGTGTCGAGGCCGCCGGCGAGTCCGTCGATGGGTGAATCAAAGTTAATGTCGTCTTCATCGGGGAAGACGATGTGGAAGTTGCGGTAGAGCTGGGCCGAGGCCAGCTCGTGGAATCGCTTGCAGACGAGAGCGACGCATATGAGATCGGCTTGGGAGCACTTGAGTGGACGGGTCAGTCAGGGCTGGGCAGAGACGGTTGCGGCGCTGGAGCACTTGCATGAGAGATGATGTCCTGCTGCGTCTCAGCGGGCAGCTGGAGAAAGGTGAGGCGTGTCGGCGAGGGCAACCTCTGGGCCACAGCCTCGTCTCCGCCAGCCTTGGCCGCCATGCTGACGGGCGGCGGGCACTGGCTGGGTGGTTTGCAATAGCCTGTCACCTGTGCCCTAGGTGAGTACAGGCAAGGGAGTAGAGCGGTGCAAAGGGTAGAGTCGACGGAGGCCAGACACGGTTGCTTCGGACAACGGCCCGGCGGTGTGGGCGAGAGTAGAGGAGCCCTAGGAACACCGCGACGGTCGGAGAGTCGCAATCAAGCGCTGGCCAAGGCGGAAACCGAATCGAATAAGAGATGCTGGCCAGGAGGCGGCCGTTGGCGCGCGACCGGGGGGTGGTGAAGGTTGGGAGGAGGCCCCACGATTTTTGCTTGGCCAGACGACGAGGAGCCGCAGCGATGCGACGACGGGGCCCGGTGGACGGACGGGGGGGTGTTGCGAGGGACGGGGCGTGGTCGAGGAAAACAATGCTCTGGGAGTAGAGAGCGGATTTGTCGCGGGCGAGAACAAAACGCGTACTGGGGAGCGATGGTCTGTGGCAGAAGGCGGACGGATGGAGAGAGAAGAGAGGACGAACAAAAGCCATCCGTTCTCGTCCAGCAGGGTCTGTCGGCCAGTGTGTGCGTCCCCTGTTGGCCTGGGTATGTACTGTACAGCAGTGCCAGCGGGGAGTGAACAAGCCCCCCCCCCCCCTCCCCCGGGCAGGGTGGGGGCGCTGGACTGTGCGCTGCGCTGCGCTGCGGCCGCCCTCAACCGCGATTCGTTTAGCGCCATCGAGTTTGCGTCGCTTCAGCTGGTGACATTGAGCGGCGGGCGGCTGCACACGAGCGACCTGGAGCCTCTCGATGCGGGCACGGGAGAGCACCGCGTCCGTCCTGGTGAGCGGGAGGAGGCGTCATGCCGAGAGTCGAGTCCCTCCCCGATGCGAGATGGGGCTTGGCCTGCAGAGGGTGCACATACGGCCGAGTCTCACTCTGCAGACGACGACTGACGCGGTGCGACGTCCACGTTGCCCGGGTCCGAGCTGGAACCGGGCCGTACAGTACATGCGTTGGGAGAGCGACCGTGTTCACAGCTGCATCGCCTTCTCTCGAGCCTGTTCTAGGGCGAAGCGGGAGACGCCTGTTCCCGCCGGCGACTTACCCCACGTCTCCACCCGCAGCCAGGGCCCGCTCCAAGAACCTCTAGCGCAGAGTATGTACCGGTACTTTGTCCTCGTCCCAACTTTACCACTTGGCGACTGTCGTTGGCTCCTCGCTGCCAAGCAGAAATGGGTGGGCTCCTCGCGTGGTGCCGTTGTCGCACTCTTGATCGTTATCCTTTCGGGTTGCAAGCCTGAACGGCTGGCTCGTGGCGGCTTACAAGGGCAGGGCGCGCAGAACGGTACATGCTACCTAGGTAGTACATACCCTCTACCTACCTAGTAGGTACATACTCTCACCTACCTAGGGAGGTAGTACCTTGGGTACGGGTGCTGTACAGATTGGCACCCCCGGCGGTGCATTACAGTGCAGTTGCCGAGTGCCCGATGCTGGGCCCCCCTCGTATCCGTGTTGGCCGACTAGCTTCTCGTCCCCAGCAGTCAATCACCGTTTATTCAGATGTCTCTTGCCGCATCGATTTCTTGTCCCATTGTGCATTGTGCTCGTAAAACAAGTCACTCGTTCCACGTGTCTTCCTGCCACGAGGCACTTGACCTATCTGGTACCTAAGGTAGTAGGTGCCAGTAGGTACCTTGCACCTTAGGTTGTGAGCGTTTCCTCCCTCTTAGTCAGCCGCATGCACACATCTAGGTACCACCCATTTAGGGGCCACTAGTCGTGAGGGAGGGATCTCTCCCCCCTAGTCAGTCACACTCATATTCTCCAGCCTCTTGAGCCCAGTCTCACCTCACCTCACCTCGCCCACAGCCCTCCCCTCAACCCCCAACCAGAGGGCCTCTTCTGCACCCCCCCTTTCGGCCTCCCCCACAACAATACACTCGAGCCCAACGACGTCCCTCCATCCCATCGCCTCGCGCTCTTCCAACAATCGGCAGCCCCCTCGGATGCCGCTTCTGGGCCGCCATCATGGCCGACGTTGAGGAAGTCCAGTTCAATTCCCTCGCCGGCAGAATCGCCGCCCTCAACCGGCAGAAAAATTCAATCTCCGTTGAGCCCGCCCGCAAAAGGCCCCCCCCGCCGCCGCCGCCCGCCGCAAAGGCACGCGCCGATGCCCGTTCGAGTCCTACCCCCGGCGTCCCCGATGCTTCGTCTCGTCGGGCAAGCCCCGCTGTGCCTCCGCGCTCCGCCCCATCGAACCCGCCGCCGCTGCCTCGGCGCGATACCCAAACGTCTGTCAGGTCCGGCGATAAGGCGGCGGCGGCGACGACGCGTGAGAATGACCGCCCTGCCCCCCCGCCACTGCCGTCACGAGCGCCGTCCTCTCGGCCCTCGATGCCGCAGCTCCCACGACGAACCTCGACCCAATCCAGCCTTGTGACGCGCAGGCGCAAATCTGCGTCTTCTGACGTCTCCCAGCTTTCGACGGCGTCGTCTCCGTCCCCGGGCTGTCCGCTCTCTTCCAGAACGAGCCATAGATCAAACGGGAGCGCCTACCAGCGCAAGCTGCCCCCAGCCCTCTCTGATCCTTCCAGTCTGCCGCCGCTGCCGCCTTCGAGGCGCGAGTCCGAGGCAAAGGCACAGGAGGCTACCGTCAAGCGGCCTGCTAGACCGAGTGTCCCTTCAGCGGCTACCAGCCCGGCGCCGCCACCAAGGCCAAGTCTTCCGCCAAGGGTGCCCTCGAGACCGGTCAAGTCGCCGAGCGCACCCCAACCGACCGGATCCGAAACCGACGAGACGAAAAGCGCCCCTCGCAAACTGCCCCCGATACCCATCCGAGGCTTCTCCAGCGGGCAGGCGACGCCTCAACGCCCGCCGATTTCGACCAGGGGGGATGCCCCTCCCCTCATCCCCCTCGCTTCGCGGCCGTCGGCGGCCCAAATCCAGGCTGCGTCAGCCAAGGCGGTGACGAGAACACAGGCGCCAGTTGACTGCTGGGTGTGTCGGGACTGGAGCGGCCCTGACGGGGTGGCGGCGCAGTTCCCCATAAAGTCCCTGCCGAGAAAAGACCCGGTTGGGCACTTGGCACGCGGGCTTTGCGACCCGTTCCCGTCGTACACGGACAAGGCCAGGGCCATATTCACGTGGTTCCATCACAACATTCACTACGACACGGCTGCCTTCTTCGGCAACAATGTTCGGAGCATGTCGGTGAAGGAGACCATTTTCAGCGGGCGGGCGGTCTGTCAGGGGTACGCCGAGACGTACAAGGCCATTGCCAACCGAGCCGGGCTGGACTGCATCATGGTCTACGGCCACGGCAAGGGCTTCGGGCACGTGCCCCTGAGGAAGGGAGAAAGGCCGCCGCGGGCAAAGCCAGACGGGCACGCGTGGAACGCGGTCAGGATCGACGGGGGCGGGTGGAAGTTGCTCGACGCGTGCTGGGGCGCCGGCAACATTTCCGGCCACACCAACTCGTACAAGGCCGAGTTTAGCCCGGAGCAGTTCACGTCGAGCAACGAAACGTTTGGGCTGCGGCACTTCCCGCAGAATGCCAACCATCAGTTCCGGAGCGACGGGCGGGCCGTGTCGTGGGAAGAGTACTTTCGAGGCCCCGTCGACGGCAAGCCGCCGACGTTTTACACAAACGGGCACCAGGAGGGCATCGCCGAGGACAGCGTGCAGCCGCGGGAGCGGGACATTGCGGTGGACAGCGGCAAGAAGGTGCGGTTCCAGTTCTCCAAGGTGTGCGAGCACTGGACGCCGGAGAAGAACGGGCTGGGCAAGGCGCCGCTGCTGCTGCTCAGCATCCAAGGGGCCAACGGGCGCAAGGGCGAGATGGTGCCGATGGAGAGCAACGGCTTCTGGCACTGGCTCGACGTCGAGGCCAGGCAGCTGGGGAGGGCGGGCCAGTCGGTCGAGGTGGTGCAGCTGACGAGCATGGACAATAGGGACGCGCGGGGGTTGTCGGTGAGCGAGTTCCTGTCCACGAAGGACAGGGCGAGCATGACGTGGTCGTACATGATGAAGTGGAAGCTAGTTTGACAGCGGGCTCGGGCACGGGAGTGGATGCGTCGGCTCGACGGCGGTCCTCGTATCACTGGATGAATTCATTATTACTCTTATTATTCGCGCCCCTCTCTCCGTGTGCCGCGCCCCTCTCCCCGTGTGCCTCGCCTCGGCAGTACTTGACGACCCACGGGTGTTGCTGGACCTGGGCCAGCGGCATTCTCCTGTCGGCATCGAGAACCAGCAGCTGGAGCCGTGTCAGCGGGCGCGCGGGGAACAGCAGAGCAGGTGACGGCCTGCCTTTGTGATGAGGTCCTTGGCCTCGGGGCTCACCGAGGCCGGAACGGTCAGGTCGCCCCTGGCGATGCGCCTCTGGGTCACGGCGGGCGTGTCCTCGAAGGGGGCCTCGCCGACCAGCAGCTCATACATCAAGACGCCCAGGGACCAGAGGTCGACCTTTTCGTCGTAGCACCGACCGCATCGCTTGGGGTCGACCATTTCCGGGGGCAGATAGTCCAGGGTGCCGCACTGGGTGCGACGACGGCTGCCGGGGGCGTGGACGCTCCAGCCAAAGTCGGAGAGCTTGACCTCGCCGTAGACGCCGACGAGGACGTTCTCGGGCTTGATGTCGCGGTGAATGACGTGCTTGCGGTGTAGGTGCTGCAGGGCGCTGGCCATCTGGGCGACGTAACGGGCCGCGCGCGGCTCGGGGAAGCGGCGCTCGCGGCGCAGCAGGCGGTACAGCTCGCCGCGCGCGGCGTACTCGAGGATGAGGAAGACGCGGCGGCTGTCGTGGAAGTGGCCGTAGAGGCGCAGGATGTTGGGGTGGCACAGGTTGCTCTGGATCTCGATCTCGCGGCACACCTGCTTCTCGACTCGGCCGCGGTGCAGCTCGTCCTTGTGCAACACCTTGAGCGCGCACACGAAGCCGCTGCTGCGCTCGCGCGCGAGGTAGACGCGCCCGAACTTGCCCTTGCCCAGGGGCCGGGCGATGTCGAAGAGGCCGAGGTGAAAGGGCCGGAGGGGGGGCTGGACGGGGACGGGGACGGAGACGGAGACGGAGACGGCCTCGTTGTCCTCCTCGTCGTCGTCGGAGGAGGAGGCGAGGCCCGTCTCGTCGTTTGCCCTCCTCTGCTGGTTGTGCACAGCCACCTTGAGGAGCCTGGGGGCGACGGCGGCCACATCCCTTGCGCGACGGCCGTCGGTCGGCGCCACGGTTGGAAGCCTGGACGGAGGAAGCCTGGACGCAGGCCTCGGCGCAGACGGCATCGTCTTCTGGACCGGCGGCCGGCCCGGCGCGTCGTGTCGGGGGCTGGCGGGCTCGGGCTCGAGGCGGGCTTGGAGTGCGCGGGCGACCATGGCGGGAGGGTGATGATGGGCGAGGCGACGCTTGGCTCGACTGTGCCGGAGCAGAGAACGGCAAAGGTCGGCGACTTGACCTCGTCGTTCTGGCGTTGCCAGGGCAATCCGCGGCCTGCAGCCAACGGCCACGGCACTGACCACTGCCAATCGACCGTCAGTCAGCTTCGCCCGGAGCCCAACGGCAGAACCGACCTCCTCCTCTCTCTCTCCAAGGTAGTAGTCGCGCAGCATGCGACACGGCCTCTGTTTCGCCCTCTCCCCGCCCTCTGCTCGCATCGACAAGCGGTCAGGTTGCGCCCGCCTTCATTCGCCCGGCTCGCCTGCATTTGACGGCGCCGGCGTCGGAACACTCCGGCCCCCGCGCACATGCCCGTCTCCATGTGTCGAGCCCCCCGAAAACTCGTCTCCATGTGTCGAGCCCCCCGAGTCGTCGACGAACATGCCATTGGCAGCCAATCGGGCAGCCGCCCCGTCGACGAACCGCCCCACCGGACACCCGGAGCAACACCCGCCCCGTCGTCCGCTCCGGCCGCAAACAGCCGTTCGTCCTCTCGGCTCCGTCCGGGTGGGTCGCCGCCTCGCCTCCCCCCGGCATCCCCGTCGACCCGCTGAATAGGCATGCCACCACGTCCGTCCGCGTGTCTGTGAGACCGTGCCTCCAACAGCCGCCGTCGCACCAGCGACTTTCACGCAAGAGGATAGGGGCCCATGGGATACGACCAGCCGTCCGGCCCTCTTACACGCCCTCCGCTCATCATGGCCCTCGTCGCACCCACCCTTCCCTCCTTGACGCCATCCCGCTCGGGGAGCCAAAGGCGTCAGCGTGGACATGGACATGCCGACGTCAAGCAGCGCCGCTCTGGCCAGTCGCACAGCTCCCTCGCCTGCCAGTGTCGCTCGCTCGTCGCCTCGATGCCATTTTAAAGAGCACCCGTCGGCCGTCTTCCTGCCCTCTGACCTCTCCATCCCTCACTTTCCCATCTCCAAGCATACCCGGCGGCCACTATACCGTCATCGCCTGACTCTCCCGACTTTCAACATGAAGTTCACCGCCACCGCCGCCCTCCTCCTGGCCTCCCTGGCCGCCGCCGCCCCGACCCCCCGTGGTAAGACCCAAGCTCCCCCCTCCCCCTCGTCGCAGCGGCTCCTAACCAGCGTCATTGCAGACAACAAAGGGGCAAACCTGGGAACCGCCATCACTGACACCGTCCTCGCCGGCGTCTTCAACCCGGCTGGCCTGGCCAAGCCCATCGGCGAAATCGTCAGCGCCGCCACCTGAGGCCAGAGGAGCGCCGCCAACGGCCCACGAGCCGCCTAGCCTGGTGCGGCCGTCAAAGCCCGACATCACCATCCGACCTAGACCGCATTCAGCCTGACGTTTGGACGGGATATCTTTTACGAGCAATGACTCGCTGCCTGTACGATAGTGGTACCGGGCCCCGAGCCTTTTCGATTCTTCATTCCGCCATGGCGAGGCTGCCGGCTTAGTACTCCCATCGGGTGTTTGGCGCATTTCAATTGAACCTCTACTTATCGTGTTCTCATGATCCGCCACCGGAGTTTGGCTGCCTCGCGGTCGACTCCGTCTAGGCGATCTCGCTGGTCCCCAACGACAGCCCATGATGCGCGCCACAGTGACCGTCACCCTTGCTCTTGGCGCCAGATCCATCAAAGGCCGCCGTTTTGCGTCTGCGAATCGGGCACCGGGAGACAACGTCAACCGGGCCCGGCTCTACAGCTTCAACGGGTAGCGGGTTCTCATCCACTTGCCGTACCTGTAAATCAGCGCGGGAATCGGAACCAGGGCCACGGCAACGAAGCCCAGCAGCGAGCTGCCCCACCCCACGCCCATCGTCTCGTACATTTGCGGGCCGGCCAGGGGCAGAAACGCGGCGACGGTGCATCGTAGCACGGAAAAGGCGGCTAGGCCGCTCGCGGCGTGCTGCGGAAACGCGTCGACAATGTACGCCTGGATGGGCAGCCACACTCCCACGATGCCGATCCCAAACGGCACGATGCCGACGACGGGGACGACCCAGTGGACGGCCTTGTCGGCGCTCCAGCCGTACCAGAAAAAGGTGATGGGCAGGACGAGCGCGAACCATATGCAGTCGGGGAGGCGCATCTCGGGCTCGTACACACCGCCGTTGGCGCTCGTCATGTGCACCACGGTGCGGTCCGACAGCAGCGAAAAGGACAAGAGGCCGACGGCGTAGCCCACGAGCAGGGCGAGATAGACCAGGCCCGTGATACCAATGGACCAGTGGTACTTGCCCTGGAAAACAATGGGAATCGTGTTGAAGAGCAGGTACAGGCAGCCATAGGCAAAGGCAATGTACAGCGAGAGGCTGAAGAGGATGGCCGAGCGGAAGAGCATCTTTGGCGGGCGGGTGAAGCCGACGACGAGGATCTGGCGCTTGGTGAGGACGGGGGCGTCGGCATCGACGTAGCAGCTGCGAAGCTCGGGTCTGCCGAGCTCCCTCCGCAGCCTCTCCGTCTTGCGCCCCATGAGCACCTGGTGGTTCGTCTCGCGGTTGAGGAAAATCATGCCCACGACGGTCACGGTGGCGGGGATAAAGGCCAGCCAGTTGACCCACCGCCAGCCGATGGTCTGGGACACGAAGCCCCCGATGACGGGAGCGCACGACGGCCCAAACATGGGGCCTAGCATCCAAATCGTCATTGCTCGCCCGCGGTCGCTGACGGGAAAGACGTCGGCGATGATGGCACCCCCGATGGTCTGGCACGCCGAGCCGCCGACGCCGCACATGAAGCGGAAAAATATGAGGGCATCGAGCGTCGGCGCCAGGGCACAGCCAACCAACCAGGCGCAGAACCAGGCGCTGGCGCACGTCAGGACAATGTTGCGGCCGTAAATCTCGGACAGGGGCGAGAGGAGCAGCGGGCCGACGGCATAGCCCAGCAAGAAGATGCTGACGGGCATGGACCCCTTGGTGATGTTCTTTTCCTCAAACTCGGCCTCCATGGCGGCGAGGGCAGGCGCCAGGATCGACGAGGCAAACGGCGTCATGAAGGTAATGGTGGCCAGGAGCACAACGGTGAGCCACTTCCGGCCCGGGGAGAAGTTGAGGGGCATCTCCGGGTCATGCTGGCTCTCCCATCCAACAATGCCTCTGGAGAGGTCCATGACTGGGATGCTGGGGGGAGGGAGCTTCTCCTTGGGCTTGCCCTGAGAGAGCCTGCTGAGAAGGCTGCCACGGGTCTTGTGACTGGCATTGGACCTGCGAGACTCTACTTTTTCCACGTCTAGGTCGTGCTGCGACATGAGACGGTGAGCCGACGGGAACAGACTGACTGGGGGGCCTTGAGGGCGGCTTACCCCTTGCGCCTCGACGTCCACGTCTGCAAGTCGAGGAGCTTCAGAATCCTTCCCTACCCCTGGATGGACCTCACCGGCCTTTGCAGACTCCTTGGTGCCACAAGAAGCTTCCGTGCCGGCCGACGAGGCCGAGTCGTGGGCCGCGGGGCTGGCACCGGCGGGTTCCACCAACCCGGTTCTGGGATTGGAGTTTGGCGAAGCCATCTCGAAATATTCGCCGCTCCCTTTTGCTTCCGGGGTCGATGCCTAGCTAAGACGGGAAGAGGAAGAGGAGGAAGAACGAAATCGAGGTCAAATGGGGACGAAGCCCGGCTGAATTCCAGGAATAGACATGCCTGTGGTTGGGACTTTTGAGGGAGAAGCGTTCCAACGAAGCGTGAACTTCTCAACCATGCATTGCGAGAGCCAAACACGTGTAACACGGGGAGCGGTGCCGAGGACTCGGTGAGAGGACAGCAGCCAGTAAGATGAGGCGAGCGGCACTTGGGAACTTGGGCGGTCAGGGTGCAGCACAATGGCGAAAGAGGAGCCGGCCATGTGCCTGGAATACATACATGTCGGATGCCATGCTGGCGTGGCCCCAAACAACCCTGCCCAAGATGCATCGGGATGGGGCCTCAACTTGGATGACGGCACGGCTTCCAACTGGTGGCGGCTTGATACCCCCGTGCTTAAGTCCGCCCGACGAATCAAATGAGGCCGACGACAAGGTTCAGACGCGGGCTGCTGCAACTGACGGTGCATTCCGACCACGGAGATGGATGCCGCTGTCGAGCAGGGATCCAAAGGCAACCCGGCGAAGTGCTCCTGGGCCAGACGTCATAAGGCTGGCCGGCGAAAAGCAGTCGTCGCTTGACTCGATTCGATGACTATTCCGGAGCCCTGAGATGCGCCTCCGACTCTCGACGTGGACTCGGAAGAAAGAGAGTTTGTCCACGCTGGGATCTGCAGGGAGGGGGACAAGGCCCGGAGACAGTGCCTGTTCGTGTCATGCTGATGTCAGTATCTGTACAAAGTAATAGCAAAAGTGAGTTTTGAACCGAACTGAGTTGGGCGTGGCATACAAGCCGTGGGCCCCGATCCTGAATAGCGGCGGATATAAACAAGTGCGGCCCAGCTAGTGCAGGCCAGGACAGCGAGGCCCCCCCGTTCGCCGGGAAAGGCGTCTCATCATGTGCAATCGACGGGTCAGCAGAAGCGGAGCCAGGAGAGGACGAGGGCGAGGGCAGCTGACCAGCCGTTTATTCTGTCATCCAGCGAGGCAGCGGGACGGCCGCGAAGCTGCAGGAGCAGACCCCGCCAACCAGGCTGCGACCGTACCGGGAAGTAGGGACATGGCCCTTCTGGCATGCGTGCTTGACACGGACGCCCTTTTGTCGATGCCATCGAAGCGACGCGCGCCTCAGCCCGCGGATGGCCCCCGGGGGACGACTGCGCCGGTGCCCGCAGCCAGACTTGGCTGCCGAGATTGAGGCCCTGATTGAGATTTCGGTATTGAAAAGCAAGACGCGGTATTGCTCGGCAATGGCTGAGACCCTTTGGACGAGACCCTGCAAAACGTTGCGTCTCAGTCTCTTCCTTGCCGAAGCAGCACAAAAAAAGCAAAAGCGTGGGCCCCGCAAGGGGGAGTGCTTTGATTGGCTGCAACAAGCTGAAGACTTCGTTTCCTCTTGAGTTTTACTATTTGCACTCACACATATCTCTATTTGCACTCACGCCCCATTCTAAAGATACGTACCAACACCAGCCCGCCCCGCCTATTTGTACCGCGCCAGCCTAGCAAGTATCCGTACCTTCTAAATGCCCGCGCCCGCGCCCGCTCACACACACACATCGCACCTTTAAAGCTCTCACTAAAGCCTCGCCCACATACACACATAAGACCCTCGCCCGCACTGCCTTTAAAGCTCTCCAGCGCCGGCATTAAGGGCGCACCTATATCTTCGCCCGCGGTACCGGTAGAGGGCCCGGATTAATTAACGGGCCGCGTTATACGCGTATCTCGCGAGAGCTTTAAAGATAAGTATTACTATTTACACTTATACATATCTCTATTTACACTTACGCCTTATTTTAAAGATACGTACTAACGCTAGCCCGCCCCGCCTATTTATACCGCCCGCGTATAGTAAGTACCTATACCTTTTAAATGCCCGCGCCTATATATATAGCCTATATACGCCCTTGCTTTCGCCCGCCCTCGCCCGCTTATATATATATATTATACCTTTAAAGCTTTTATTAAAGACCTTTACTTATATTACGGGCTATACTATAAAAAGAGCTATAGTTATACTATAGCGAACGACTTAAAGTTAGGCTAATATATAGCTAAAGTTATATAAGACTTTACCTAAACTCGGCCTAAGTTTAACCTAAACTTAACTTAAGTATAGGCTACTTAAGCGACCTTTATAAAGTATAAAGCTACGTAGCTTAAATAAAGATTTCCCCTTTCCCTTTTTAGCTTTAAATAAACATTTATTCGGCTATATACTACTAAGCTAAGTATATATAGGCCCTTAATATATTTAAAGCTCCTTTTAAACGAGGTTATATAACTTAAGAAAAGACTTATTAATTATAATATAGCATAAGTAAGGAGCTTACTTAGTATAAAAGGGCTATACTTATAAAGCTTAAAAAGGAGGGCTAAGAGAGGCTAATATTTAAATAAAGGTTAAATAAGCGATCCTCTTACTATAAGCAAAGGCCGTTAAAACGAGCTACTAAGTTTAAGTAAGCTAGTAGTAGATTTAATAGCTAATAAGCTAGTTTAAGGCCTTAATATAAAAGCTAAAAAAGATAGTAAGGATATATATATAAGGAAAGGCCGGCTTATTAATTAGTAGTTTAATACTACCTTATAATATAATAGCGGGGGCCGCAATACCTATAATAAAAAAAGAAGTAATAAAGAAAAAAGACTAATAAAAGCTACTTTTAGCGCTAAGGAAATTTAACGGCTAGCGGCGTTACTTTACGCCTTAAGTATAATATATATAAGAAAAGTACGAGATCGACTAAGACTTCTTTTTAAGCTTAAAGGAGGTTTTCTACTTAATCTATAATTACTTAGATATAAGGCTATAGTAAACTATAGCGACTTACTATAGCACTAGCGCGGATTAAGGTTACGATTAATAGGAGTTCTTTAAGTACCTTAATTCGATCTACCTTAATATTAATATTTAATCGCGGGCGGCGGCGGCTATCCGCACGATTAAATAAAGAGAGAACTAAACGTTTGCGGCGTTCTTCCTTAAGTTCGAGTAGAGGCTCTTTAAGGCGGGAGGGGGGTCGTAGCTATACGATATATAGATCGTGTTCTTAAAAGGCGCCTTAAGCCTTCGCCTTAAGGAGGCGCTCGCGATAGTTAACCTCTTAACTTTAAGCTTTTTAGCGTATATTAATTAAGTAGCGTAGATCGCGGTAAAGCTAAAAAAGGTTTAGTAAACTAAGTAGCCGTTTTAAGGCTAGAAAAAGGTAATAAAGGGGGGGACTTAAGACTAAAAAGACTTAAAAGGCGATACTTTAATAAGTAAAATTAATACTATAACTTAGCTAAAAAAAGGATAAAGCCGGCTTAATATATAAAGGTATTTTACTTATAGGATAATAGGATATATCGCTTACTTTTATAAAAAGAAAAAAGAAAGAACCTTATAAGTAGCCGCGGTTATAATTAAAAAGGTAATTAAAGTAAATTCCGATTTAAGAAAAAAGGAACTTTAATATAAAGTTAAGCGTTAAGGGAAAAAGAGAAATAGTAAGCGGCTTAAAAGTTAATAAAGAAGCACCTTATACTAAACTTAATACTACTTAAGGTTAATATTAATAAAAAAAAAAGCTTAACGTACTTATAGATATAAGCTATAACTACTATATTATAATAAGTAAGGGGGTAGCGATAAAGCTATAAATACCCTTCGCGGATAGGATAAGGAGGCTGCTATAACCTTTTTTAAAAGACGTATTAACGCTTTAAATAAAGGGGATTATAGCGTTTAAGATAAAGATTAATAAGCACTTAAAATAGATATTTACTTATATAGTACTAAAGTTAAGCTACGATATATTCTTAAGGAGACTATAAATAAAGAAAAACGAGGTAGTTTATAATGCTAAGGGGGATTAGATTTAGTATAAAAAAGCGGGGATTTAAATCGGCCTTTAAAAATTAAAAGAAGCCGCGAAGATCGTAAATATCTAAGAGGTAAAGCTAATAAGCGCCTTTATTTTCGCGGCGGAGTGCTAATAGGAAAAGGCTTAAAAGGATAGCTAAGGGCGACGATAAGCGCTTAATATAAAGGCGGTTATAATAAAAGATATAAAGAGAGCCTTTTAGCTAAAGACGCTAGTTAACTTAGCGGACTATATCTTAGCTTAAGTACTATAAGCTTATCCGGACCTTTTCGCACCTATAAAAGCACTTAAGTAACCCTTATTTTAACTAAGCGTAGACTATAAGATCTATTTTACCTTAAATAAAGATAGTAAGGAACCGCTACTATTATAAGGGCCCCTTTATAATATATTAAAGGAAGAATTCCTTATCCTTTAAAAGACCTTAAACGAGCTATTAAAAGTAAACCTTATCCGCTTAAGCAGTTTATTAGCTATAGCGCTAGTATTATTTATAAAAAAGGCTAATAGCTAACTACGCTTTTACTATAACTATTAAGCCTTAAATATAATTATAAAGAGGGACTAATACGCGCTACCCTTAATTATAAAAATGCTAAGGATACTAATAAAGGCATATTAGTTTATAAAACTTAATATTATTATAGTATTTTATAAGATTAAAATCGTAAAGGGCTATAAGTTTAAAACGGCCTTTTAAACGAGGTTCGGACTATTTAAATAGTAAGTATACTTATTTAGCCTTATAAGAACGCTAGCTACCTTTTAGCGCTATATTAACTAAGTTCTTAAAGACTACCTTTATAAGTTTATTATAGCGTATATAGATAACGTTTTAATCTACTTATTAAGGTCGCTCCGCGATTACTAAAAGAAGGTAGCGAAGGTGCTTAAAAAGTTATAAGAGGTAGGCCTTATACTAAACTTATAAAAATACGACTTTATAATAAAAAAAGTAAAGTACTTAAGTTTTATTATATAAGCCGGGGGTAAGGTTTAGTGCGACTTAAAGAAGATTTAGGCTATCTAAATATAGTAAGCGCTAAGGAACGTAAAGGGCGTTCGGAGCTTCCTTAAGTTTATAAATTACTACTATACCTTTATCTCGCTTTATACTTAGGCTTTATAGTGCTTAAACGGCCTTTATAAAAAGAACGCAACGTTCTTATAAACTAATAAGCACTAAGCCGCGTTTAAGTTTATTTAAAAGGTATTTTATAACGCGCTAGTACTATAGCTATATAACCTTAAAAAGGAAATATACTTAAAGGCGGACTACTTCGGATATATAATAAGCGGCGTGCTAATATAAGTAAGACTAAACGGGATATAATATTTAGTAAGGTTCTTCTTAAAACGACTTAATATAGCGGAGTATAACTACCTAATCTACGATAAGAAGTTACTTACGATTATATAATACTTAGACTTTTAAAGGGTAAAGTTATATAATATATTAGTATTTACGGTGCTAATAGATTATAAGAATTTAAAGTACTTTATAATAAAAAGGAAGTTAAATAAGAGGTAAAGTAAATAAGCGATAAAGCTCGCCTTATATAACTTTATATTAAAGTACTACTTAAGGAGGTTAGCGGTAATACTTAATACTTTATCGCGCTGCGATTAAGATAAGCCGGAAGGGGTATTTAATAAAAAGGAAATAAGACGCGTAGTATAGATAATCCCGGATAGCGCGCGATTAATAAGACGTTAGGTCCCTTTTAGCGGCGAGTACGTAAACCTCCTATAACGATTAGTATAAAAAAAGCGTATTATCGCGATAATATAAAAAGGGGATAAGAATGCGGGGTTAATCGCTTATATAAGTAAGGCGGATGACCTTATACCTTAAGATAAAGGCGGGGCGAATAAAAGCGGAGTTCGGCTAAAACTTAACCTAAACTTAAGCTAAAACGCGCTTAAAGAATAAGCATAACCGGCCCGTATATTTAACGAATAGAAGATATAGGAATAGTAAATAGTAATACTATAAAAGGATAAGGAGTACTAAGCAGTATTTTAAGTAATATAGAATAGCAACCGGTCGCTTGCCTTAAAATAGCAATTAAAGGTTTAAGTAAGTAAATATATAATTAATATAAAGGGGCGCCTTTGCTTTAAAGACCGACTTTAAGTACTAAGTAAGGCTTAATACCTTAAGGAGGGGGAGGATAAAGAGCTAAATAAGCTCTAGGTATTAATCGCTTAGCGGATATACGACTTAATAGCGGTAGGATACTTAAGGCGTAAGGGGATACTTACGATACTAGCTTAAGAGTTCTTTTAGCCGGGCTAGTTATTAATAGTGCGCTAGCTTATCGCGAACTATAAGCTATATAATAAAAGGTATATTTAAAAGCAACTCCGGAAAGGGCTTTTTTAACTATTACCGCCCCTTATATAGCCGTTTATATACTTAACGATAGACTTTATAGTTAACTTACCGCTAATAAGGACTAAAAGCTCTTAAAACCTTTAAGTAATAATAAACCGGCTAATAAAGGCAATAACTTTAAAAGTAATACTAATAATAAGAGTAATAGTATATACTACTAAGTTTTTATAGTCTTACTTTTACTTTTATAAAATGCTAAAATCTATTGTTTCGGATTAAGGGACGAACTAAATAAGGCAATTTTAAAAGGAATTCTACCGATAGACCGAGGTCTAAAAAAAACTAAGTTTAGCTTACTACCCGCAGACCGATAAAGCGATAAAGCGCGCGAACTAAGAGGTATAAGTATACCTCTATATATATGTTTACTATAAGTAAGATAATTAAAAGGCATAGCTACCTTACGCTTAGGCGGCGTTTAATAACTAAGTAGTATCGATAATAAGTATAAGCCTTTTCTTCGCTATATATAGGTACGATATTAAGCCGATTTAGATTATATAAAAGGAGGGACCGCTTATACTAAACGCGGAGGGCGTACGGAGCCTCGCGCGAAGGATAAGGGAAGTTACCGACCTCCTTTAAACGGCGATCGCCGCGTTATAAGCAAGGTAAAAGGAGATAGCGAACCGGTCTTATACGTTAGCAAAAAGACTTTAAGTAAGCGATAAGGTATAGCTAGATATAAAAAAGTATACTACGGATAGGCCTTACTAAAAGCTCGATTAGCTATACTAAAAGTATATTATAATAAAAGTAGTTAGCTTATATATAGTAAAACTTAATATACTAAAGAGGGTATATAAAAGACTATATATAAAGTTCCTTTACCGCGTAGCGGATAACCCTTTACTTAGCTAAGTAGTCGACGACTATTAGCTACCGCTAGTAATTAAGGAGGATAATAAACTAAAGTATATCGTAAAGAAGATTAAGTAAGCTTAATAAAGATAGATTAAAAAGGGGAGATAGCGCTAAGTCTTAGTAAAGTAGTATAAGTACGCTAACTTAATATAGTAGCTAATTAGCGACTTTTAAGATATAATCGCCTTAAAGGAATTCGAAGGACAATATAGCAACGCAATAAAGAACGACGGGGGCAAGGTAAAAGGACGATAATAAGCTAAGCTAGGTAGTAAGAGATAAGACGAGGGAAGTAGCGGAGAAAAGGAGGAAAACTAAGAAAAAACGAGAGGGAATTTCGGGCTATACTTAGTAAACGTTAAGACGATTTTAAACGATAAGTATAAAGAGGATACGCTATAAACGCGCACTAAGCGTAGATAACGATAAGACTAATAAGGGATATAATAAGATATAATAAGATATAGAGCGGATATAGATAGGATATATAAAGAACTATAACTCGATTAAAGTAAACTACTTACTACTTACCGATACCGATAAATTAACCTTAAACGTTAAGGTATATTTAGGCTTAGCGCGCCGTAATAGTAGTATAAGCTAACTTTATATACTATAGTAATTATTAGTAATATCCTTTTAGCTAATATCTATTAAAGATCGGAGAACGTACGTACGGGTTAGTATAGCAATTCTTAAACGTCTTTTAAGACGTATAATCTTAAAGCGCGTTTATAGCGGCGACTATATTGCTAATATACTAATATCGCGTTAGCGTTATATCCTATATAGTCTAAGAACGGGGACGTATAGGCAAATAGCGTAATTTAGCGCGGGCGTAGGCAAAATAATTGCGGGCGCGGGGCGAGGCTTAATTTTAGTAAGCCCTATACTAAGTATCCGTATTAAGAGATACTATACGTCCGATATACATAAGGTAGGGGGGGCGCTATATAGTAGTGCTATATATCGCGCTTTACTTACTAAGCGATAATAGCGGGCGCGAAGATTAACATAAGGGCGGCAGCGTATAGTCGCCGGGCGTGCTAAGAGGCGCCGGACGGGTAGACGCTTATAACACGGCGGGAGATAGGGCCTAAGGGGACGCAGTAGATATATTAAGGCGCGGCGCGGCGAAGCTATTATAAGAGGGGGCGCGCGCGTAAGTAGATTAGTAATTAAAGAAGGAAAAGAAAAAAGAGAGGAAGAGGGAGAGAGGAAGGGTATTTATGCTTAAAGACTATAAGCGGCGGGCAGGAAAGACGTGCTTTAAGCACTAATATTAACGATAAGCGGAGGAGATATATTATACCGCCTTAGCGCTATTAAAGACGATATAGCGGCGCGAATAGGCGAGCGTATAACGTGTCCGACGTCTTAACGCAACGTTATTTAAGGAGGCGTAGGCGTATAATTATAAGCATAATAAGGACGATTATACTAATTAATGCTAAGTGCGAAGTAAAAGGGGCGGGGCGCCGATATTATATACCCCGGTGCGCGATAGCTTAAAGGGGGGATAGTATTACGGGCTATACCGTAAGAAGAGCTATAGTTATACTATAGCGAACGACTTAAAGTCGGGCTAATATATAGCCGAAGTCGTATAGGACTTTACCTAAACTCGGCCTAAGTTCGACCCGAACTTAACCTAAGTACGGGCTACTTAAGCGACCCCTATAAAGTACGAAGCTATATAGCTTAAATAGAGATTTCCCCCTTCCCTCTTTAGCTTTAAATAAACATTTATTTAGCTACGTGCTACTAAGCTAAGTATACGCAGGCCCTTAATAACTTATATATATATATATATACGCTTATATATATATATAAGACTTTCGCTTATATATATATATATGCTTATATATATATATAAGACCTTTGCTTATATTGCTTTTAAAGCTTTTTAGCGCCGCGATAAACCCTCTTTTTAATACCCCCGCGCTGCCTTAAGGCGACTTAAATAAAGCCTTTAAAGGCCCTTAAGCCCTTTAAGCTATAATCCCGCCCTTTCCGCCTTCTTTAAGCTTCGAAACCTATAATAAGGCATATAGCTTTATATAAAGCTTCCTTCGTAAAAATAAAGCTGCTATTATTAAGCGGTTAAGTTTTTAAAAGCGGGATATTAATAAAATCGCCTTTATAACTTAAGTTATATTTATTTACGATCGTAGGCTATAACGAGCTTTAATAAGCACTAAGCTTTATAAGCCTTTTACTTAAAAGCTTAACTACCCTTTTTACCTTCTTATAATAGCCTTATACTCCGCCGCCGCTGCTAATAAAGCTATTAAAGCGTAAAAGTAGGATTTTCGTATTATAAAGGATTACTATAACTATAAGCCTTTACTTAATCCCTTAGTATATAATATTTATCGCCGGCAAACTACTATATAGCAAGACCTTAAGCAGAACCTCTTAAAATATAAAGCTTTATTAATATAAGAGGTATTAAGGATCCTTTATAATACTAAGCCTTTTATAGCTTTTTTCTAGCTTCGTAATATTTATAACGATCGCTAAAAGCTTTATTTTAAAGCTCTTAAAAGTAAGATAGTAATATAAGCCTTTTTTAAGTATCTTTAAGTAAGCGACCTTCTTTATTATATTAAATTCGACTTATATAATAAAAATAAGATTTAAAGCGTATTATAAACTTACTTATAGTACTAAAAGATATAAAAACACTTCCTTAAGGTTTTAAGCCTTAATAATATATATAAAACTAACCGCTTTAAGCTCTTCCTTTTTTAAGTTATTATAGTTACTAACTAAAAGTCTTTAGCTAACTTCGCTTTTAGCCTTATTAATATAAAGAAAGAAGAGGGATATTAATAGCTATATAAGTCCCTTAACGCCTTTTATATATAAGTAAGGGCACTAAAGCCCTTTATAGTTATTATAAATAAAGAAGCCGCCTTTAAAAACGCTTTTCTTTATATTTTCCCTTTTATATAATAATAACTTTATATATATTATATTAATAGTAATATTTAGGCCCGAATTTAGTTACGCTAAAAAGACTTAGTAAATCTTAATAGTTTTAAAAACAATATTAATAAAGAAGTCCTTCTTAAGGTTAAAGCTATCCTTACTTATAAGGCTACTAAATAAAGAGCCGCCGCCGCCGCTACCGCTATGTTTAGTTTAAATAATAAGGAAGTTAAATTTAGCGGCAAAGGAATACTACTAGCTTAAAAGCGCGTTATTTACTTAAAGATAAAAGCGGATTTCTATAAAGCGTAGTAGTAGCTTAATTAGCAATTCGGTTAATACTAAGGCTATATTATAACCTATATCTTAAATAAATATATACTATAGCGGGAGTAATAAGCGGGCTGCTTTATTAACCGCTATTATAACTTTAAGTAGCGGGTTAATAGCTTAGTTAAGACCGCTTATAAAAATATAAAGTCTTATTTACTTATAAGTACCTTTAACTTTTTATATCTTTACGATGCCTTTATTTAAATACTTAAGAATTATTAAGGGCTTGCGTATACTTAGTTTAATAGTATATAGCCGAATAATTGTTTATTTAAAGCTAAAGAAGGAAGGGGAAAATCTCTATTTAAGCTACATAGCTCTATACTATATAGGGGTCGCTTAAGCAGCCCGTACTTAAGTCGAGTTCGGGTTAAAGTCAGGCTAAGTTTAAGTAAAGCTTTATATAACTTCGGCTATATATCGGCCTAACTTTTAGTTATTCGCTATAGTATAACTATAGCTTTTTTTATAGCATAGCTTATAATACTATCCCCCCTTTAAGCCGTTACGCACTAAAGTATATAACGTCGTCGCCCCGCCCCCCGCTTCGCGCTTAACGTTAATCGGTACGGCCGTCCTTATTATACTTATAGTTATATATTAACGCACTCCCTTAACTAATATCGCCTTTTAGCATTAAATACGTTATACGCTTGCTTATTTACGCCGTTATATTATCCTAAGTAGCGTTAAGGCGGTATAACATATCTCCTTTACTTACCGCTATTATTAATGCTTAAGGCACGCCTTGCCTTTCCGCCGCTTACGGTTCTTAGGTATAAATACCTTTTCTCTCTCCCTCTCCCTCCTTTCTCTTTTCTTCTTTTTTAATTATTAATCTTCTCGCGCGCGCGCCCCCTCCTATAATAGCTTCGTCGCGCCGCGCCTTAATATATCTATTATATCTCCCCGCGCCCTATCTCCCGCTATATTATAAGCGTTTACCCGTCCGGCGCCCCTTAGCACGCCCGGCGACTATACGCTACCGCCCTTATATTAGTCTTCGCGCCCGCCGCTATCGCTTAATAAGCGGAGCGCAATACGTAGCACTACTATACGGCGCCCCCCTTACCTTATATGCGTTAAACGTATAGCGTTTCTTAATATAAATACTTAGCATAGCGCTTATTAAAATTAAGCCTCGCCCTGCGTTTATAATTATTTTACTTATACCTATGCCGGGTTATGCTATTTGCTTATACGTTCTCGTTCTTAGACTTTATACGATATAATACTAACGCGATATTAGTATACTAGCGCTACGATTGCCGCCGCTAACGCGCTTTAAGACTATACGTTTTAAAGGACGTTTAAGGACTATCGCGCCGACTTATATATACGTTCTCCGATCTTTAATAAATACTAGCTAAAGGGATATTACTAATAATTACTATAGTATATAAAGTTAGCCCGCGCTATTATTATAGCGCGCTAAGCTTAAATATACCTTAACGTTTAAAGTTAATTTATTAATATCGGTTAGTAGTAAGTAGCTTACTTAAATTAAGTCTTAGTTTCTTATATATTTTATTTATATTTACTTTATATCTTATCGTATCTTATTATATTTATCGTTTATTTAGTTATTATTCTTACTTAGTATACGTTTATAGCGTATCTTCTTTATATTTATTATTTAAAATCGTTTTAACGCTTATTAAGCATAGCCCGAAACTCTTTTTTATTTTTCTTAGTTTTTATCTTTTTTTTTACTAACTCCTTTATCCCGTCTCCTACTCCTTTACCCGGCTTACTATTGTCCTTCCGCTTTGCTTTTATCGTTCTTTATTATACTACTATACTATTCCTTAAATTTCTTTAAAGCGATTATATCCTAAAAGTCGCTAATTAGCTACTATATTAAGTTAGTATACCTATACTACTTTACTAAGACTTAGCGTTACCTCCCCCTTTTAATCTATCTTTACTAAGCTTACTTAATCTTTTTTATAACGTACTTTAGTTTATCGTTTTCCCCGATTACTAGCGGTAGCTAATAGTCGTTAACTACTTAGCTAAGTAAGGGGTTATCCGCTACGCGGCGGAGGAACTTTATATATAGTCTTTTATATACCCTCCTTAATATATTAAGTTTTACTATATATAAGCTAATTACCCTTATTATAATATACTTTTAATATAGCTAGTTAAGCTTTTAATAAGGCCTATCTATAGTATACTTCCTTATATTTAGCTATACCTTATTACTTACTTAAAGTCTTTTTACTAGCATATAAAACTAGTTTACTATCTCTTTTTGCCTTACTTATAATATAGTAATCGCCGTTTAAAGGAAGTTAGCGACTTCCTTTATCCTTTATATAAGGCTCTATACGCTCTCCGCGTTTAGTATAAGCGGTCCCTCCTCCTATATAATCTAAATCGGCTTAATATTATACCTATATATAGCGAAAAAAGGGCTTATACTTATTATTAATACTACTTAATTATTAAGCGCCGCTTAAGCGTAAGGCAGCTATGCCTTTTAATCGTTTTACTTATAGTAAACGTACGCGCGGAGGTATGCTTATACCTTTTAGTTCGCGCGCTTTATTGCCTTATTAGTCTATAGGTAGTAAGCTAAACTTAGCTTCTTTTAAACCTCGGTCTATTAGTAAAATTCCTTTTAAAATTGCCTTATTTAGTTCGTCTTTTAATTTAAGATAATAGATTTTAGTATTTTATAAAAGCAAAAGTAAGATTATAAAAACTTAATAGCGTATACTACTACTCTTATTATTAGTATCGCTTTTAAAGTTATCGCTTTTATTAGCCGGTTTATTATTACTTAAAGGTTTTAAGAACTTTTAGTCTTTATTAGCAATAAGTTAACTATAAAGTCTATCGTTAAGTATATAAACGGCTATATAAAGGGCGGTAATAATCGGAAAAGCCCTTTTTAAAGTTACCTTTAAATATACCCCTTACCGCATAGCTTATAGTTTACGATAAGCTAGCATACTATTAATAACTAACCTAGCTAAAAGAACTCTTAAGCTAATATCGTAAGCGTCCCCTCGCGCCTTAAGTATCTTACCGCTATTAAGTTATATATTCGCTAAGCGATTAATACTTAAAGCTTATCTAGCTCTTTATCCTCCCCCTCCTTAAAGTATTAAGCTTTACTTAGCACTTAAAGTCGGTCTTTAAAGTAAAGGCGCCCCTTTATATTAATTATATACTTACTTACTTAAACCTTTAATTACTATTTTAAGGCGAGCGATTAATCGCCGTTCCGTATTACTTAAAATACTACTTAGTACTCCTTATCCTTTCGTAGTATCGCTATTTACCGCTTTTAAATCTCTTACTTATTAAATATATAGGCCGGTTATACTTATTCTTTAAGCGCGTCTTAGCTTAAGTTTAAGCTAAGTTTTAGCTAAACTCTGCCTTTATTCGCCCCGCTTTTATCCTAAGGTATAGGGTCGTCTGCTTTACTTATATAAGCGATTAACCCTACGTTCTTATCCCCCTTTTATATTATCGCGATAATACGCTTTTCTTATACTAATCGTCGCGGGAGGTTTACGTGCTTATTGCTAAGGGGAACTTAATATCCTATTAATCGCGCGCTATCTAGGATTATCTATACTACGCGTTTTATTTCCTTTTTATTAAATGCCCTTTCCGGCTTATTTTAGTTACGGCGCGATAAAGCGTTAAGTACTACCGCTAACCTCCTTAAGCGGTACTTTAATATAAAGTTATATAAAGTAAGCTTTATCGCTTACTTACTTTACCTTTTATTTAACTTCCTCTTTATTATAAAGTACTTTAAGTTCTTATAATCCGTTAGTACTATAAACGCTAATATATTATATAACTTTACCCCTTAAAAGTTTAAGTATTATATAATTATAAGTAACTCCTTATTATAAATTAAGTAGTTATACTCCGCTACGTTAAGTTATTTTAAGAAGAACTTAACTAAGTATTATATCTTATTTAGTCTTACTTATATTAATATATTACTTATTACGTATTTAGAGTAGTCTGCTTTTAAGTACGTTTCTTTTTTAAGGTTATATAGCTATAGTATTAGCGCGTTATAAAATACCTTTTAAATAAACTTAAACGCGGCTTAGTGCTTATTAATTTATAAGAACGTCGCGTTTTTTTTATAAAAACTATTTAAGTATTATAAGGCCTTAGCGTAAAGCGGGATAAAAGTATAGTAATAATTTATAAACTTAAGGAAGCTCCGAACGCCCTTTACGTTCCTTAGCGCTTATTATATTTAAATAGCTTAAATCTTCTTTAAGTTATACCGGACCTTACCCTTAGCTTATATAATAAAACCTAAGTACTTTACTTTTTTCGTTATAAAGTCGTATTTTTATAAGTTTAGTATAAGGCCTACTTTTTATAACTTTTTAAGTACCTTTACTACTTTCTTTTAATAATCGCAGAGCGACCTTAATAAGTAGATTAAAACGTTATTTATATACGCTATAACGAACTTATAAAGGTAGTCTTTTAATACTTAGTTAATATAGCGCTAAAAGGTAGCTAGCGTTCTTATAAAGCTAAATAAGTATACTTATTATTTAAATAGTCCGAACCTCGTTTAAAAGGCTATCTTAAACTTATAGCCCTTTGCGATTTTAATCTTATAAAACGCTATAATAATATTAAGTTTCGTAAACTAATATACTTTTATTAATATCCTTAGCGTTTTTATAATTAATAGTAGCGTATACTAATCCTTTTTTATAATTATATTTAAGGCTTAGTAGTTATAGTAAAAGCGTAATTAGCTATCGGCTTTCCTTATAAATAATACTAGCGCTATAGCTAATAAACTGCTTAAGCGGATAAGATTTACTTTTAATAGCTCGTTTAAGGTTTTCTAAAGGATAAAGAGTTCTTCTCTTAATATATTATAAAGGGGCCCTTATAGTAGTAGCGGTTCCTTACTATCCTTATTTAAAGTAAGATAGATCTTATAGTCTATACTTAATCGAAATAAGGGCTACTTAAGTGCCTTTATAGGTGCGAAAAGGTTTAAATAAGCTTATAGTGCTTAAGCTAGGATATAGTCCGCTAAATTAACTAGCGTCTTTAGCTAAAAGGCTCTCTTTATATCTTTTATTATAACCGCCTTTATATTAAGCGCTTATTATTGCCCTTAGCTATCTCTTTAAGCCTTTTTTTATCGGCACTTTACCGCGAAGATAAAGGCGCTTACTAGCTTTACCTCTTAAATATTTATAATCTTTATAGCTTCCTTTAATCCTTAAAGGCCGATTTAAATCCCCGCTTTTTTATACTAGATTTAATCCCCTTTAGTATTATAAACTACCTTATTTTTCTTTATTTATAGTCTCCTTAAAAATATATCATAGCTTAACTTTAGTACTATATAGGCGAATATCTATTTTAAGTACTTATTAATCTCTATCTTAAACGTTATAATCCCCTTTATCTAAAGTATTAGTACGTCTTTTAAAAAAGACTATAATAACCTCCTTATCTTATCTATAAAAGGTATCTATAGCCTTATCGCTACCCCCTTACTTACTATAATATAGTAGTTATAGCTTATATCTATAAGTACGTTAAGCCCTTTTTTCTTATTAATACTAACCTTAAGTAGTATTAAGTTTAGTATAAAGTGCTTTTTTATTAACTTTTAAGCCGCTTACTATTTTTCTTTTTACTTTAACGCTTAACTTTATACTAAGGTTCCTCTTTTTTTAAATCGGAATTTACTTTAATTACCTTTTTAGTTATAGCTATAATTACTTATAAAGTTCCTTTTTTTTTTCTTATAAAAGCAAGCAATATATCTTATTATCCTATAAGTAAAACACCTTTATATATTAAGCTAGCTTTATCCTCCTCTTAGCTAAGTTATAGCGTTAATTTTACTTATTAAAGTATTACCCTTTAAGTCTTTTTAATCTTAAGTCCCCCCTTTATTATTTTCTTTTAGCCTTAAAACGGCTACTTAGTTTACTAAACCCTTTTTAGCTTTACCGCGATTTACGCTACTTAATTAATATACGCTAAGAAGCTTAAAGTTAAGAGGTCGACTATTATAAGCGCCTCCTTAAGGCGAAGGCTTAAGGCGCCCTTTAAGAACACGATCTATATATTATATAGCTACGACCCCCCTCCTACCTTAAAAAGCCTTTACTTAAACTTAAGGAGGAACGCCGCGAACGTTTAGTTCTCTCTTTATTTAATCGTGCGGATAGCCGCCGCCGCCCGCGATTAAATATCGATATTAAGGTAAATCGAATCGAGGTACTTAAAGAATTCTTACTAATTATAACCTCGGTCCGCGCTAGTGCTATAGTAAGTCGCTATAGTCTACTATAGCCTTATATTTAAGTAGTTATAGATTAAGTAAAAAACCTCCTTTAAACTTAAGAAAAAGTTTTAATCGATCTTATACTTCTTTTATATATATTATGCTTAAGGTATAAAGTAGCGCTACTAGCCGTCGAATTTCCTTAGCGCTAAGAGTAGCTTCCGCTAATCCTTTTTCTTTATTACTTCCTTTTTTATTATAGGTATTACGGCCCCCGCTATTATATTATAAGGTAGTATTAAACTATTAATTAGTAAGCCGGCCTTTTTTTATATATATATCCTTACTATCTCCTTTAGCTTTTATATTAAGGCTTTAAACTAGCTTATTAGCTATTAGATTTATTACTAGCTTATTTAAACTTAATAGCTTATTTTAATAGCCTTTGCTTATAGTAAGAAGATCGCTTATTTAACCCCCGTTTAAATATCGGCCTTTTTTAGCCTTTCTTTTTAAGCCTTATAAGTATAGCCTTTTTATACTAAGGAGGCTTTTTACTTACGCTATATTATAGTTAGTAAGTCTTTTTTTAGGTTATATAACCTTATTTAAAAGGAGCTTTAAATATATTAAGGGCCTATATATACTTAGTTTAGTAGTATATAGCTAAATAATTATTTATTTAAAGCTAAAAAAGGAAGGGGGAAATCTTTATTTAAGCTATATAGCTTTATACTATATAAAGGTCGCTTAAGCAGCTTATACTTAAGTTAAGTTTAAGTTAAAGTTAAGCTAAGTTTAAGTAAAGCTTTATATGACTTTAGCTATACGTTAGCTTAACTTTTAGTTATTCGCTATAGTATAACTATAGCTCTTTTTATAATATAGCTTATAATAAGAATAAAGAGATATCCTATATAAAAATAGCTACTTAATAAAAGATTTAATAAAAGCGGCGGTTCCTTAAGTAGTTATCTTAGCTTAAAGACCTTAATATAAAAGTTACTTATTAAGCTATTAATCTCCTTACTATATAATATTAACTTATTATTATTATAATGCTTTTATTAACTTAAGAGCCTTAATTACTACGGCCTTATAGTAAGCGCTTTATATTATAGCTTAGCTTACTTTATATATATATTATCTTTTAATACTTTTAAGCTAGGCTAATACTTAAAAAGCATAATATTTTTATATAATAATAGCTTAAAAAGCCGTTAATAAACCCCCCCCCTCTTTTTTTATATATTTTACTATTAATAATAACTCTTAAGACTTTAAGGATACTACGCTTTATAGTATAAGGATAAGGGGATAAGGCGCGGACTAATTACCGCTAGTTAAAGCTAGTATTATAGACTAATTACTATTAGTCGGGGCCGGTACTATAAACTAATTACCGCTAGTTAAGCTAGTATAATAAACTAATTACTATATATAAACGTATATAAAAGTTTAAAAATAGTAAAAAGCTTATCTATTTCTTAAAAGCATAGCTAGCTACTTTATACTTAGTTCTTTAAGCTAATTTTTAAGATCTTTAACTATACTATCTATAGTACGTAAAGTAAACTATAAATATCCTCGTAAAATCGCTTAATAAACTAAGTATAAGCCCGGTTAAAAACACTATAGACTATAGTTAAGGAAATCCTTTAAATATCCTTAAATATCCCTTAAAAATCGCGGTAAGGTTTATCCTATATCTTTTAAGGTGTTTCCGTAGTTAAAAATAGGTCGAACTATAGTTAGGATATCCCGCGGAAATCCTTAAAAATCCCCTAAAGATACTAGTAGAATCCGCTTAATAGTTTCTATAATATCTCTTATAGTTAGATATATCGTAAACTATAGTTAAGTAAGCTCTTAACTATCCGTAGTTATTAACTAGAAACCTTAGCAAGGTTTAACTAATAATATTTATTATATCTCTTTAAGCAAGCTTTTATAGTGCGTGCTTTAAGCGTTTTTATCGCGGGGTTTCGTAAGGCTTCCTTAAAAGTAAAGTAAGGAGTTTAAGCATAGCTATTTAGATTTTATAATAACTCCTTTAAGTAAAAAAAAAAAGCTAACGTCCTTATCGGTTTAAAGTAAGGATAAAGTAAAGGGGGTGCTAAGTAATAGCTTTATAATAGCGATTTTACGCTATATTAATAGTACGCTATCCTTATCCTTTTAATAGTTTTATCGGCCTATTTAGCTAATAGTAGCTAGGTAGCTTAAGATAGTTAGTAAGCGGCTTTATTATAAATCCTTACTTTATATTTAGTCGTATAGCTTTATCTTTATTAAAGTAATTAGCGCGTTTAGCTAAAACTTATAGTAATGTTTTTCTAACTTTTCTTTAAGGCGTATATTCGGGCTCTTATTAAGTAGTAAGGAGTCTCCGCGCCGAGGCATGCTTAAGTTCCTTAGCGGGATATATTATAAGAGACTAGCTTTATTTAAGCCTTATTTTATATTATTATCTTACTTACCCTTTTTATACTGTTTTTTAATCCTCCGCTAAGTCTCCCGTTTTACTTACTAGTCTTATAGGCCGCTTATAAGCAAGATATTATATCTTACTTACTACCGCTATTATAGTTATCCCCCGCTCTTTATCGCTAAGCTTTTAAACTTATTATCCTTTTTATATAGCGCTATTACCTACGCCTTTCCGCTAACTAACGCGCGTTTAGTTATTAAGAAGGTATTAAAGTAAGGGTACGCTATCCTGCTAATATTAATAAGTATAGTAAGCACTAAGGTATTAAACGTCTATATTCCCGCTTAAAAGCAGGTAATAAGGTCCTTAATAGCCTTAATACTTAACTCCTTACTCTTAAGGTTTTAAACGTGCTTAATAGTCTTAAAAAACCTTTATATAAAAAGGGCCTTAAAGGTAAGAATATAGAGCGCGTAGTCGGTACGGCCGATAAGGCGGATATCGAAGCTTAAGAACTTTATTGCTTAGGTTAAAGTTAAGTTACGTTTAGACTCTTCGCGGGCCTATAAGTAAAACTTAGCGTAGTTTATAGCTAGGCGGAAACTCCCGATTATTATAATCTTATCGCTAAAGTATAGGCC